>JASXSY010002633.1:0-268946 GCA_034509805.1 Sipha maydis
AAAATTTTACGCCCGGGGATGAATCCCCGTCTTCCTCCTGCTAGTTCCGCCCCTGTAACTACCTATATATAACAGATAGTTGATTTTTCTAAAAAAAATCATAAAAATAATAATAATAATAATAATAATAATAAACAATTTACTACAGTAGACAAATTATAAATAATTTAAGATATTCTTGGAAAAATATACGAGATTCAAAGAAAAAATATTCATTGGGAAAAATCGACCACTTTCTAGTTCGTTCCTATCCGGGACATTCAGGTTGTAAAATGGATTGACCAGTGTCATCCCCTTCGTCATGATTGATCGACATCACGTCATAGGGGTAAGGTGTGGGGGGTGCATAAGACAGGAGGACACGGCGGCACCGGCTTCTCGTATGATTGTACGTTCCGATCACGGTAAAATCTACCGTGGTTCCGATCATCACCGTCGTTGCACTACCGCCACTGGCGGATACCGCAACAACTACTGGCAACGGCTCATTGCTGTTGTACACAACGTCCCGTTTGACTATTTTGTGCATATCGTCCATTGGCACAACATCTCTCTTGAAAAAACACAAGTATTAATTTCGTTTTCTCCCGTACAACGGCGTACTGCATGTCAATTTTTTGTAACTTGCTCCTTCGCACTGTCAACGTAATTAACGGAAAAAGCTCGTACGCGGTTTAATATCGTGAGCATATCGACTCCTGTTTGTTTCACGTCGCCATTGCTGAACCGTTGTTGAATCAACGACCAACACCGTCCGCTTTATCCTGAAGGTAAGTTTTTTACATAAGTAACACCATCGTTACGATTACTGCTAAGTTAAACGTGTGTCTGCATTTTCGTCGTCGTCGCGTTGCTTTTGTGTTCTAGAACTGCGTCCGAACACTAATTGTCTCTACTGCTGTTTGTCGTGCGCGCTCGTCGTTCACTCATATCAATTAATTCTCGAGCGGCTTTTTTCTCGTCGTCATTGTTTGTTTTCCCCCGTGATAACTTTTGATCTCGTCATCGATGTTCGCCCATTGATTCCGCCACCAATGTTCGACTGTTGATCCCGTCATCGATGTTTGGCTTTATCGTGCAAACCTCGTACGCTCACCCACCGACCGCCATGTTTTTTCGACCCGCGCATCGTCCTAAATCTCTTATCCATCGGTCGTCGATCATTTTGTGTTCAAAACTAATGTAAATTATTGATCGAAATATTTTAAATTCTCACATTCCCGTCGACCGTAAGGAGGGACAGTCGTAACAATCGCCAATCGTGACTATGTCGACAATAATATTGATATTGATATTATCATATGCCATCATCGAACTATCGTGAGGAGATTTCGCTAAAGCGGTCTGTTTATTTTGTTTTTGTGTACACATTTTATCATATTTTGCTATCGGTAGTGAACGGCAGTAGTATAAAAAACAAAGTGGTATAAACAAATAATTAGCATTGTTGAATGGCAGTGGTATAGAAAACATGGCGGTATAAAAATGTGGTTAGCAGTGATGAACGGCAGTGGTATAGAAAACAGCGATATAAAACAGTGGTATAATCAAATGGTTAGCAGTGGTTATCGACTTGTTAACATTTACAATCCTATACCATATACTTGTAACTTGGTCCATGGTTTGGGTAATGAGAGTATGGTCGAATAATGAACATGTGGTGGACCATCACCACAGTGCTCTCTCGCCACGCCGCGGTTGGCAACCTCGCATTGCGACGCTCCTCCATTGCGTACCTCCACCGACCGGAGCCCCAGCCCACGCTCGTTTTTTCGCCGACAGTCGTACGCGATTGATGTACCGCCTTTACAAAATTCGCTCGCTTTTTTTGCTCGACAACGTTCGAATTTTTGGTTCACGACGAACGACCGCCGGAAGTAAACCCTTCCGCGTCTTCCTCCGCTTCGTGTATTATCTGCGCACGCATTTTGTTATTCACGCGCGACCTTTGTTATACGTATTGTACGCTTTCGCATTTTGTTATATGCGTCCACCCGCGAGCTTTATTATTACAACGTACTTTTTTATCCATATTGATCAATTATATACTTTTTTAACCAGACTTGCAAGTGCGTTATTATTTATCCTCGCTGGGAACAAGTGTCGCGACTCCCATCACGAACCGGCAGTTTCCACAAACAATAATATAGTGACTCTGAAATTCATTGTTGTCTAACAGAACCGAGCATAGCACTTCAGACGTTTAAATATCAAATCACAAATTAAGTAATAATTGATAATATTTTATTACAATATAATTCTTATATTTTAATAAATAACAATGATACTTAAATATGTAAGTAACGTTTTGGTATTCTCAGGCAAATCTTTAATTTGTTAAATGTTACCAAAAATGTTTGAATAACTTTGTATTCACATTTATGCTATATACCTACTTACAAAATATTTTGAACACCTTTGTCTTGAAACCTATGTTTCAATTATATCAGTTTTATGATTCTGTGAAGCATTTATCTGAATTTGCTTTTAAGAAAAATACCAAGCATATTTCCCATTGCTTATTTAAATTTTCATTTTTTAGCTCATCAAAATCAGATTTTTCTTTTCAGCAGTACAATTTTGGTTACAGCACTTTATTTAAATGATTTAAATACTGCAGTATTATATGAATACTACTAACATCTAATTCTTAAACTATTCAATTGCTTTATCATGTAATTTACTTAAAAGAAAAAACAATTGATTCACCAAAATATTGAATAAATACTTTTAATTATAACACTTAAAATCACAAAACATGTTATTATAAAAATTGTTGAAAAAAATCATATAGTTCATTGTGTATATTATACTTTTGTATTTTCATGGAAAAAATAATGTGCATATTATCACAAAACAATCCTGAATTCTGAAGCCTTAGTACTCAATTTATATCCAACAAGTGTTAGTGATGGTTTCTAGAATATTCTTGATAATATAAAGAACTATGAGCCCCAATAAAATGTTTCTTATCGTTGTTGGTTGTGCTACCGTTCTATCTTTAATCGTGGTTCATGTCAATATGTATGCACAAAATAATATATTTATCATCAGCTGTGGGCAAGAAAACATTTGAATATATTTCAAGCAGTATTCCTAGACTGACAGAATATAGTGACATCCACTAATTACATTGATGTACTTCAATATTATAATTATTGTAATAATGATGCTGTTAATGCAACTTGTTGTAGATTTTCAATGACAAGTTATTATTTACCAAAGCTATTTTGTTAAGTCATATTATACTGCATCAATCGATAGGAAGATTAGTTTTATTCCTAATATTTTGTCAACTAATACTTGCTGTTATATTATCTTCTAGAATGCAAGATAACTTTATTTTATGTTATTTTTTTCATTTATATAATCAAACAAGTTTAAAAAAAACTAACTAAGCTTGTACCAATCTTACAAGGCTACTTAAAAGTTGAAATATTAAAATTTGTATTAATTACTGTTCCTGATATAAATGCTATTGATTTCATTAAATAATTTTTCACAAGTTTGCATCTAATAGAAAAAAGTATATATCTCAAATGTGAAAGTGCCGAGTCTATGAAATGTGTATTTTTTTGTTAAATTCATCATATGTATTATCATCACAGTTCATAGATTAAATTAAAATAACTCTCATATGAACAATGTACAAATAACATTTGTACTTATTACGTACTTTTATAAAATTTTTGTAAAACTCTTGAAAATTTAATACAAGGTTTATAATAAGTTAAACTTATCGTAACTAAAAAATATCGGTGATCGGTATACTCAATTTTTTTTATAAGCCCTTAATGCTCAAATTTGTATAAAATGTGTAAAAGTCACGATAATTTGCAAGTTATTTTGTAGATAAAAATTCAAAAATTTTTTTCTGTTCATACTTAAGGTTCAAAATTTTAACACTAGGTTATCTATAAGCTACTCCTCAAAAATCTTTAAAAAAATTTCCACCGGACTGAGAGGAAACAATTTTATGACTGTTTGAAATTTAAATATTTACGAAATTGTATAAAATAGCGATTTATACTCAAACGATTTTAAATATTTGTTATAGTCAAAAAGTATAAGTCGCAGATTTTTGAAATTTTTACCAGCTGTTAAGATTGGCATTTCCTTTATGTCATATTTTTTTCAAAATATTATATTGATTTTTAAGCCACTTATAGACATTTAAAATATTCAATTTTTTTACATTTTTTTTTATAAAAATGATAAAATGATAAAAAAAAAAATTGGCTTGTACAAAATACTTAAAAATTTAATAGAAGATTTCACAGAAGTAGTTATTATTGTCATTCAAAAATTATTAAAATCCATAGGCATAATTTTTTTTTTTTTTATATGCATTTGAATAGCAAATATTGACATAAAATGACAAGTAAAATATAATATAATGTATAATATTCTAGACTGACAAACTATGTTGCTTTATGCAACTGCCAACCCATCCTAATTAAAAAATATATTTATCGTTTCAAAATAAAATATACTTTTTACAATATTTATAAATAACAATGTATTATATCCTAGACAAACATATTAACTCCGTTCAGAATCGTTATTCGTATACAATGATATCTATCATTGCATTCAAATTTAACAAATCCATTGTAATAATGACCTATCCTATAAACGAGGTGCACTCCACCCCCAAACTGTACAGCAGAGCGAGGCCCATCCGGTTCTTTTTTTGATTGTGCTTACTTTCGAGTGGTCTTTTTTTTAATATTTATACCTTAGGATTCTATCATAATCGGAGAAATTTATGAAGAAAACTTACATATATTACATATCAATATCAAATTAAAAACTATATATATTTATATGTTATTAAAATAAACAAGTCAAGTCACTTAATTAAGTTTATTAATAACACAATGAAAATAATAAAATATACTATAAAAACATTTTTCAATAAATACAATTTTAAAAAGTAAAAACTATATACAAATGCAAGTAATTTATTTATTTTATACACAACATCTAATAATTATAATAAAAAAACATTTAGAATTTTTAAGAATGTAAATCTTTGATATTAATTTTTTTTTTTTATAATTGTTAAAAGTTAGATTTTAAAATTATAACTAAAAAAAGTTAATAAAAATTAATTTTTATTACATTTTTATGTTTGTTTAATATTTTTTGTTAATTAGTATTAACATTTAATATTAATTTAAATATCATAGTTAAAAAAATTTATATTTGAAAGTATCTAATGAGTGATAAATATTAATTACCAAATTTTGCTTGGCTTCTAGTTTCTTTTTTATTTCAGATTATTATTATAATAGAAGTATAACAGTTAAAAACTAAATTCAATGTGTTTTAATTTAATAGAATAGTAGATGCTAGTATATTCAAGAATACATTTTTCCATCTATATTATGCGTGTAATAAATAATTTTTTTAACAAAAAATCAAAATGCAGATGTTAACAACACATTTTTTTTTTAAATTATTAGTGTTAAGATTTAACTTAATATATAATTTACAATAGGATACTTCTAAATCTTTTTTTTTTTTTTTTAGTTTTTTCCAAGTTTCAAACATGGCTCCTAAAAAAAGAAATGTTCGTAACACTTCCAAAAATGTTGGTACCGTCAATGGATCAGAAACCTCTATTGTATCACCCGTTGCAGTAAAGAAATCCAAAATGCAATCAGATCAGTCAGTTGGAACAGGTGAGAATTTAGTTTTGAACTGCTTAGAGCATTTAGAAATAATTTATTCTAACTTGCATGTTGATACACCTTTTCCAGACGAAGAAGAATATGATGAATACAATGTTGATAATTTGAGAACAGATCAAAATGAAAACCTAAATGATTTGGAACAAAATAGTTGCCCTTCGACATCATCGGATGACGATGAAGAAAGTAACGGATCTGATCACAATGAAGAGGAGGATATATCATTATCAGACGAAAATGTATATAATAATGAAAGTGAACAGAATGAAGAGGTTGTATCATTATCAGAAGAAGGTGAAGATATTGAAAGTGTTCGTGATGATTTTTCAACATCATCGAATGATAATTCATTTATGAGTGAAAATTATCAAGATGTTGATACTAGTAATGTTGACAATATGGTAGTTGAAGACTCGCCAGTTAAAAATGCCTACATCTATGTGGTTAATAATGGAGGTAAATTTCAGAGTAAAACCACTGATGTAGGTATTAAAAATGCTGGTATAGTAATAGATTTATTAGATACTGACAACAGCGATAATGAAGAAGTCTATAGTGATAAAGACTATGTAAATTTATCTAGTGTTGAATATTGCAAATATCGTACAGATTCAGAGTATTTAAAAACCAAATTTCCTGAATTTTCTTCAGAAATGTTTTCAGATCTCCATTCAAGATTCCATAAGGTAAAAAAATCAAGCAAAGTGTTAACATATTGCGGCCGAAGAAGTGGTTTAACCAGTGATTCTATAGAAAGATTATTTAGAAATGACTCCTGGTTGAATGGTGATAGTATAAACCATTATCTAAACATGTTGTGCCGACTTCGAAGTGATACTCATTTTTCTTTTGATTCATATTTCTTATCAGACTTAAGAAGTAGGGGATATAATTCAACCAAAAAGCGAACTGAAGGTGTTGATATCTTTTTAAAGGAAGTTGTGGTATTTCCTGTTCACTTGGTGCAATCACATTGGGCTTTAGTGTATGTAGATATGAAGAATCATATTTTATATTACATAGATAGTTTATTGGATAACTATGAAGCTGAATGTGAAGTACAGATGGACGAGTTCGTTAAATATCTTCAGATGGAGCACATGGAAAAGAAAAATGAGTACATGATAGACGACTGGCGCAGAATGGTAACTGATATAAGTCCCATACAAACAAATTACATAGATTGTGGTGTATTTGTTTGTTTAAATGCTAAAACTTTAATACTGGATAAGTTCCAAGACTTTGAACAAGAAGATATTCCTATTTTACGTATTAAAATAATTCATGAAATCCTTTCTGATCGTATTATAGAATGAAGTAAATTTAAGTTATAGCAATGTGGAGGACTCTCAAAAATAATGTTTAAGATAAAGTAAGGTTATGTTAATTTTAGAATAATATGTTTTATGTTACTAGTTTTTTAGTTGTTGTACCGATTAATTTAAGTCAAAATTATTCAGATTTTTATTTTGTTAAGATTTTTTCAAGAGAACACCTCACCCATGTATGTTGTCTCTCTCTTAGCTGGTATTACATAGATTTGACTGTACAATCTGTATTATATAACTTCTTTACAAACGTACACCATACCAAATCTATGATTCATTGATGCTGATGACGTCAATAGCCGTCATAAAAAAGAAACACGTAAATTTGACAAGCATCAATGAATGAGTATACAAAAATCAAGTCACAGCAAGAATGTGGAAATTAAGGTTAGACTGGAAGGAGGTAGTCTTCATTTTGGCCTTAAATGTCTTGCCTCCACCTTAATAAGTTTCTCTTGTTTAAAATGGAGTGTTTTTTGATCAGCAAAGACAATTGATCTCAATATGCATTCAACATTTTGCCATTAGGACACTTTGAAAAGAAGTCAGCATATCTTCAACACTGTGGGGACTTGTAAGTATGTATCCATCATCTGTAAATAAGTATAAATAAAGAAATTATTGATTTATTTCTTTAATAAATTATCTCTAATACTACACAAAATAAATGTAAATGAATATTAGAGTAAGCTTGACAGATTAATTATTAAAAAAGAACATTTTCTGTTTTTATATTATTTTTTAATTTTTAAATGAATTGAATTCTTGTAATTAAATATTTCACATACAAATAAATAACCAATTATTATTTAAGTTTATTTGCTAGCCCTCATTATGATTTTTGCAATAATATGTTGTTTAACAAAAAAATGAAAGAGTATTTTAATTGTTGCTATTTTAGTTGGCTTATAAATATTATATATGTTACGCCACTTTTATTTTGATTTTGTTTATTAATAGTTTTATTTTTATTTTTTATCACGATCTCAATCAAATCCGTTTTTTTGTATTATTACCTATTTAGGTAAAATTAATGTTTTTTTTTCGATAATATATATTATGCACATACTGTTAAGTTCAGAGACTGTAGCTTTTAAGACTGATAAATAACATGTACATATATCAATATTGATTTACCTTTTTTGAATACATATTACTTTGTTTTTTTTTTTTTATTATTATTCTATTATTTTTGTATTATATTCCTACATTTTAATTGTGTACTAGTACACTTTCTTTAATATTTGTGTTCAGTTAAAATAATTCACTACTGAGTGTTCATAACATCATTAATATTAATCAAAACTATTGTTAATTTTAATGAATTTTCATGTTTGAATTTGAATTTTTTTTTATTATTATTTTAACAATATATTGAAATAAATATAATTTATTTTATGTTTTTCTAGATGATAGTATATAAAGTTGTGCCATTTTTTCATATGTGTAAATATATGTTATACAAATAATACTTACTGTATACTTGTATTTAATTTTTTTTTATCTTGTCGATTTTATATGAAGATTCCATGTATTTTAGTTTCAATACTATATCTTTATTTTATATAATATTTCAATTTCATGTTTTACTGTATGTTATAACTTAAAATACTTTTTTTATCAAGATTTTTAAAAAGCTGATGTATAATTTGATGAAAAATTAAAATAAAAGTTTAAGTTGTATTTAATTATTAATAAATTCAGGTTGTTGAAATGTATCTATAAATTAAAATGATGTTTCCAATATTTATTTTAAAAATATATAAACATTTTTCAAAGATAGTACTTGACTATTTTTTTTTAGTTTAACTTCAACATTAATTCCATTAGCTTAGTCAAATAGAGACAAAGAACCTGAAGTATTGATTGGTTAACTGCATTTTAATTTTTAGAGGAGTGATAATTTTTATACATAAACAGAATATAGGTGAAAAATCAAATTCTGAAATATTGCTATGGTGTTTTTTTAAATATTGCTACACAAATGATTAGCTTTTTATTACACTATTATAATACTCATTTATTTTCACTATAAAATAATATATATCATAATGAGGTAATACATCTTGGTGACAATATTAATACAATTATAAGTCTATAACTTCACAGACTTTTGATGTTTAAAGTATCACTTCAGTATAGATATCGCGTATCTTAAATTGATAGCAATGTGTACAAGATTCTTAACACATGGATAAAATACCACACTGATATGTGATACTAAATCATTTAAAAAAGAATCTTATTACTCTTTTTTGATGCGTGTCCTAGTGACCTTAAAAATAGTGTTAAGTACATGAAATTGGATGTGTTTTAGTTCTTTGATTTGATCTAGTTTTTTTAGTGACCAGAGGATGGAATTACATTGAAGACATGAATAAATCACCAATGATTTTAGGATGGCAGTATTTGTGAAATTTTAACAATGACGTCTAATGAATCCTAATTATTTTTGAAATATATGTATAAAAATTGAAGTCAGATTCAAACGGAACAACAAGTCTATAATATTTGAAACAACTGTTGGATAGTCTACACAACACTAGACGAGGGACCACTCGCAATGAGAATATTAAATGATATTCGCCTTGAAATTACCTATATAGGCAAACACACCGTCTCTCAAACGCGTGAGCGCCGTGTTAATGGAGCAGCCGGCCACTTAATAGATATACACGATGCCACGGCAGATGACACTACCTACAGCGACGGCAACGCCAAGGATGGAAATACAGTGACTTAAAAACTAAACACGGGAAAGGAGGAAATGCAGTTTAGTTAAAAAGGAGGGAGGTCTCTGTTGGTCGAATCGGTCTGGTGCAATAACCACGGAGCTTACACACAAATCGGACAAATATTAACATTAAACACTCGGGCCACAACTTAAAACTAACTTATAAATACGTGATGACTGGTAAGTGTGGAAATGGTAAATGGTAACTGCAAATGGATGGAACGTTCTTGGAGACCTGGGCGGCCTCTCACACACCACCTGGTGCTGGCGAGGACTTACGCGGAAGGTGATAAAATGCCCACGTAACCGATAAAAGAGGTCTAAATAGAAAACAACAACTCACGGCGACATAAAATACAAGATAGAAAATTCACGATGACGACGATGATGGTAGCAATAAGATTCAATAAATCATGCAGTAGAATTTGATAAATTAAAAGTTAATTTTGGTTGCGATAAATTAACTTTGGGCATTAATAAATTTACACCACAAATATGCCACAATGGCGAATAATAAATAATGATGAATATAATAAAAAAAAAAAAAAAAAACGAAAACTATGTTGCTGCAATAGCGAAGAACAATAATAATATATGGTGCAACAATTGCGACCTGAGAACAGCGAACGCCAGACAAAAAGTACGCGTAATAATGAATAAGAAAAATAATTGATAGATAATAATAAAAGTCGTTGGCCGCGTATTTGCATAATAAGATGCACAATACAAAATTCACGGTGACAAGAAATCGATAATACAATTTTAAATATGAATAATAACACTAATTAAAACTAACAACAATATACAGTCGATTGAGAACGGAGGAGATAGCAGATAAGAGATTGTCGTCGTGTTGTCTGCATATCGCATAATGACAATATATATATATATAATTCACGACATACGATTTTTCAACACAACTGTCTAACTAAATTAAAAATATTAAACAAATCTTGTTAAAATGATACGCTTTTGAATATCAATTTAAAAATTATAATACTTTCCCAAGTACATATTATTTACTTCTAAACACGACCTCTTAATTTATGTAATGCAATTTAATTAAAATCAATGAAGATCTTTGACCATTTGTGTTGTGTAAAAGCTACCATAACTTAAAATGCTTGTTGTTTTAGAATGGCTCCCAAAGTTTTGTAATTATCGTATGAAAAATTAGTTCAATATTTTTCACAAATTATTTTAATAAATATCTAATTTTTATTAGTTTGTAAAAATTATTAGTTAAATAGGAAAAAAAAAAGTAATTTTTGTTTTCAACCAAACCTTAACAATCCATACCAATGTACAATAAGCAAGTATGGTGAAAATAAAAATAAAACACGTTTCATTCACCGAAAAGTTATTTTTTCATCCAGAGTAATACTTTTTTAAACTTTAAAAATGACATGATATTATAGTCTATGGATTATAAATATAAGATATTTATTTAAAGCTTTTATTGAAAATCCGGAAATTAGGACAATACATACGACATTTCCAGGATAGATTATATTTTCGTTACAGTACAATTCCGGTAATCCGGCTGTTCGATAATCAGATACGTCCAGTAATCCGACGATTTTTTTTAACTTAAACGTACCAATGTTACTTATCAAATTAATATCGTTAACGATAAAACTAAGTAATTACAGATTAAATACGAATAAACCTATTAGATATTTTATTTTTATTTAGTTAGAGAAAAAGTATTAAAAGCATCATTTCAATGGAAAAAAAAAAAAAATGAAAAAATGTAGTATTTTTATAAAAATAATAAATTGTGTAGCTTTATTTATAAATTTTGAAATCGGGAGAAATATGTACTTATGGAATACGTATCTATAAAATTAATTAATCGATTCGTCATAATTATCACGGGAAAAGTCAGCTCTACATGTTACATAAAAAATAAAAATTAGCTCGTTGAGTAACTCAACAATAACTCGTTGGTGTCCACCATTATTGTCTTTGCGGTATGTGCACCAAATTTTTTTCGAATGATTTGATTTGGAATATTAATACGTGTATATCTATATATATATACATATATATTATAAAAACAAATGGAAAAGGAAATTGGTCATCTTTGGTCCTCATATTTATATATTTGAGACAGAAAGATACATTCGATCAATAGTACAATCTTATTCATACCTTGCTCATTTCAACAACCCCTAACGATATGGTCACCATGTATTTACTCAAAAAAAAAAAAAGGTTTGTACTGTAAATGTTTTTTACTGAAAAAATAATTATTTATAGTCAGAAAGATATTATAATAACACAATAAATCCGCTAAAATGGTCGATACGATAAGCATTTCTCGAATTGTAGGAGTGCAAAAGTGGACGAAGCACCTACTTTTGTTTTTATTTTGCGTACTCCGACTATTTTATTTTACTTTGACTGGGGGCGGCGGAACGACGCAAGTTAATGCCCGAATAGTTTTTTATTAAAACGTGCATGTAAATTTTTCAAACGATACAACGAATGTTCGCAATTTAAAATATATTTAATCAAAATTATATTTGATACTGATTTGTTGTGTTCCTATGGTTCAGTCCGTTTAGAGTACTACTATAGATTAGGATTTTAGACCGTGACAAAGCAGGTCGGTATTATTATACGTATAATAATAATATATTTGTTTATAATTTTATCATATAGTTTGTTCATACGATATCACGTTTGTTTTGTGCCCAGTGCATACATTTGCACAGGTAATAAATTGTTACCTGTGCTCGGCGTACGAAATGTTATTGTTGTTTTCGAATTTTTCAAACAGTTTTGCAACACATATTACATTTGAAATACAGAATACATTTGCAGCGAGAGTGTAGTAATTATAAGAGACATGTGGGGGCATTCCCTCCCCCACGGATCTGGGATGAATAATTTTACACTCGGAACGTAGCTTTTAAATTGTTAAATTGACCTCCTCTACTTAATTTTTCCTGATTCGAACACTGACGATAAGCTAAAAAACCCATTGTGCGGTAGAGATATTATTCAACGTTAGGTTACGCGTTAATGATCAGGTAAAAACAAGATGAACACAGAACAAAATGCGTCCAGCATTACTTTATTTACTAATAAGTATTGATAAAATTTTGACTACATATTTATCAACGTTTTTTATTTCTATGCCAATTTCTAGTAAGAAAATGGTGTTCTGTAACTCCTGGAATTTAGAAAAACATTATTTAACTAAATGTGTATCGAATTAGTTAATGGACTCTCTAGAACAGTGTGTTTGTTTATTCTTGTGTATTTTTATTTTTAGCCAATCGTTTTTAAATGTAATTTCATGAGTCATAATGTCAAGTCAAGTGTATAATAATAAATCCTTTTGTTATAATTTTAATCATTGTAGAAATATATATATGTATCTGATGTCATTTAGCAACTCTCTACTAACAACACAAACCTAACTTAAAGTTGGTAGATAGTATTTATTGTAAATTTTTAATTATTTATTTATTGTACATTTTTGAATATTTATAATCAATTTAAAACTGAATCTCGTTCAGCGTCGATGTTTTCCGTGGTAAACCCGATCGTGTGGGTAAGATTATATATAAATATTGAAAAAGAGTACTTGAAATGTACTTGAATTGCCTATGCCGTGCGCCGTCTAACGTTTTTCGTTACGATATTATTATTGAACATATTGAACAACAAACGCGTACGAATATTTTGTATTTTTATTCATGTCAAACAAACGGCACGGTAGTAGCCTGTACGATCATTACTGGTGGGAGATTTAAATTTAATTAAAAAACTATATTTCACTTGTTTTTTTTTTTTATATTCATGTGTTTATAATTCTTGTGAAATACATCAAAACGTCAAGACGTATTTAGTGGATGAGGAATTGTTTCAACGTACCGTGCCATTAAGACGTTTCTTATTACGTCTTATAACTACGCAACAATACGTTTTTAACGAACGATCGTGTTGAAAATACGGCAACGGAGATACGGAACTCAATTGCCTACCCTATGCGCCGTCTTACGTATGTTTTGCTATGATACCGTAATAATATCATATTAAATAACGGAAACGTACAAAAGTTTGTGCTTTCGTTTATAATAGAGAGTGTATAAAATACGTACGCTTAACATTATGACCGATCATTCAACGCGATAAATGAATTTAACGTACCCGTCGGATGTTATAAAATGACTGATTATGATAGTCGAACAACCGTACCGACACTTGGAGCGCATGAGTGCAAACCTTTTTATTTTGGTAAACAACGTCAACAGAATTTATAACCGGTGTTGTGCAAAAGCTCTCTGATAAATACACAGTTCGGTAACATTCTGAGTGTGATTATTGTCGTGGAAAAATTTATGCAATTTAAAAATTCCTAATCAGTTGTTCTTTATTCTAATCATGTACCTTTAATTTTGGAAATTTTTTATTCGAGATACATTCCATGTTCAAAATATTGTTTTTTTTTTTTTTATTCACAGCGTACCATTAAAAATCTACCACTTCCCCGTCATATAAATATGATAACATTCGCATACGATTGTATTGAAAATACGTTTACAGATCAGTGGCCATGAATTGCCTACTTAAAGCGCCGTCTTATGTGTATAAGATCTTAAATTGCATAAAAGCATTAGATGTTTATGCATTACAATAATTGTATTAATATAAATTGGTGTTGATGCACATTAAATAACAAATCGTTCCTACTAAGCTGTATCATATTCGGTATATGGCGATGTGTGTCATTTTAACGATCATTTAAATGTTTGGCCGCGGTCCTGTTACATTCATCGCTTAACGTTATTTGCGATTAACATTTATGTCGCACCGCTGTTAATATACGATTGCATTTTAATTGTATCATATTGAATAGGTACAACTTTACGAAAAAAAAAAATTATAAATAACTATATTATTTCAATAAAATAAAACGTTCCGTTCCTCCGTTTAGCTGAAAATAATTAGAAAGAATGCTCTTGGAATATGAACAAATTTGAAAGGGAGCTCCGTCTCCCTGCCTAACATGGGATAACTGTAGACCAACCGTCAATAATCAAACTTATGTTTTGTTACAAAATCAGGGACGGACTGGCTATGTAAGAGGCCAGTCGGCAATTTTTTTTTACTTGAGACCATGTTTAATGGTATTTTCAGAAACATGTTATGAAACGGGACAGGGCGTTTAACAACAGGAAATGATAAAACAATAATAGGAAAAAGTAATTTGAGGTACACAAGGTTCAATTAATTAAATATTTTTACATATATATATATTTTTTTTCGAAAACGTTTTAGTTATATTTCTCAATTTTTCATCCAAATCTTGATAGTTTTTAATTTTTTAAATTTAATTAAATTTTACCCTATCGAATAAAACATGTGGCATTCTATTTTATATATTTTTAATTATGAAAAAAAAAGCAATTTAAAAGTATAAAAAATTTAAAAAATCTATTCTATATACGTGTTATAGATTATATCTATTATAATATCTATCTATAACATATTATGTAATAAGAGGTAAAAACAATATAAAGTTGTAATTGCATAATAATATAAATATGCTTGGGTTCGGAAAAACCATTAATCAGCAGAAAGCACAAAATATTATAAAACGAATGCAGTTGACTATAAAAATTTTTTGGGGAGAATAAAGATCAAAGCGTAGTGGTCAAATATGAAAAAGGTGAGGGGCCAGGCGGCGATCGCCGACCAACCTACCGGACCCGTCTGCCCCTGTGTTACATGATTTTGTTTACAGACACGTTTCATTAAGCTGCCGACGTTGGATAAAAAATGTTTTTATCATGTTGAACATTTAGATTTTTCAATTGATTACGAATATTTAAAATATAAATAAATCTACAAAAGCATACGCGCTCATCGAAAAAGACTAGAAAATATGCAAATACATATGATCCAGAGTTTTATTTATCACTAAATGTAAATATTTATCATTTCCTTTTATTAAAAACGTGATTGTCGAAAAGACTTTGATACACTGATAATTAGAGGTCGGATTTATATTCTCTTAAAATCCTTAAAATATGATGTTTTTATGTCACATAAAATAGGCAATATATTCTCTTAATATTCTTTTAAAATACCTATTATATGATGTTTTATGTCCTTAAATATGCATAATATTCTTTTAATATTTAAAAAAAAAATCAGTTTAAATTTTTTTTTTATTAATTTGGTTTTAAAATATATTTAATTTAATTAATTAATTAAATTGATTAATATATCGCACTTGGATATCAACATGAGTTGAGTAGACGACTAGTAGACGACGAATAGTCGTGACAGCTAACAAAATAACGGATGTGCTATCGCAATCGATAAGGAATACCTGGAGATTAATTTTTATTAAAACTCAGAAACCCAGAAATTAATCATTTAGTGAGCATTGTATTTTTTCAAAGTGCTGATATACGTGAAATATGTTCGTTATATGCCGATATTACAAAAATATTCTCAAATATTCCCTAACGTGTTAAATATTCTCTAACCCCTAAAATATGCTTTTTTATGCAAAATAAATTTTTTCTTGTGAATTCTGTGTTTCATGAATCGTAAAGATTTCTCACTCTAATTTAACTGCATAGACTAGAAACAAATATGTAAAATCATAAAAATCCGACCTCTACTGATAATATATGATATCCTTGTACACGTTTTAATGAATTGGTCCCTACTCAAATTAACTGCACTACGCCGTTGGCATATGTCAACCATAAAAATCGTAAGTAGTTTTTTATTATAATCATTATATTATATATTATATTCAATCTGATCCTATTTAATGTTTTCCCCGTTTACATTTCTGTTTGTTCACAATAGTTGCCCTTTCAAATATTGGACGCTACAGTTGATCACCTAAGAACTCATTAACTATTCATTAAAACGAGAGTTAATGCTGACAAAAAGAATGTGTTTCGTTGATTAGTTCGCGAGTAATCGCTATAATGTACCTTTAATCGCAATAATATCATAATGCAAATGTACGTAACAGATAAATGCCAAATGCCGTTATGCCGTTGTAATGCTATTATAATTATATATTCATATCGTTTTTAGTCATTGATTATTATTGTTGGAATTATAATATAATGGAATCATTATTATTAGGTTCTATAATTTAATACAGTAAACCGTCGTATTGCGAACTCATCGGTCGGATTATCTCATAACCATAAACAACGAGGACGTGAACTAATCGGTTATTTTTAGGTATTTTCGTTCGGTAGTTTATCGTTTTGCATACCAATGTCTGATGATTTTATATTATATGGCCGCCGTCGTCTCAGATCGACTTAGTAGATAAGTTAAATCAAAAAAGTCAGTGAAAAAACAACGAATTTAAATATTTGCTTTCTAAACTTTATGAATACTAAATTAGTGTAATTATGTGTATCACGTTCTACTATGTATTACGGTATTTATGGCCATAAATAAATTGCAACGATGTACACTACTCGATTATATAATATGTTAAAAACCAATTAATAACGGTTTTTTTGATACACGCATAAACAACGCGTTTCAAATAATAGAATCCTAATCTAACAATAACCAAATGACCAACTAAATGGGCCAAACCCTCAACGGGCCTGTCCAAGGTCAATCCAGCCATCAAACTTAGATAATTGTATTTTTATGCATTCGTATTATAAATATTATAAAGTTATAAAAAAAAAAAAATTAATTCAAAATTAAAGTAAACTTCGTGAGAGAGCTACAAAATAAAATAAAATAAATAAAAATAAAATATTATTATTAAAAAGGCTATTTTTCCTACATTTTTCTAACGAGATATTACACATTTGAAACAATTATGCCAAGTCAATACGAAAGTATACGCAAACCAATTATATTAGGTTAAACACCCAAGAGTATGTAGAATATTATAGAAGTGTTTTGGAACAGTAATAATTAGTAATTTTTTAGTTACAGCTTTTTAAGTTCTAATAATAACAATTGACCATAATAAATAAAACAACGTTGTATCAACTACACCATAAAAAACATAAAAATAATATTATTCATACATTGATTACCCTCTGCAAAATTATCCATACCTACTTCAGTTTCAAAAAAAAAAATTTTACTTTTGTACATGCACACCGTACAGATCGTTAAACGTGAAAGGCAGAATGCGTGGCGTGGCCCCGTCAATCGACATTTCTGTTCCTGTATCGTAATTTTATTGGCTTGATAAGATACAAAAGTTTCTTATAATATGAAATATTGTTCAATTAGGTTATTAGTTAAAATAATTTGATATCAAATAACACAATAATCGTACTTTTATAAATGGGTTTTGGCAAGTTAATTAAGAATACAAACCACTGTGCGGCTGTCTCAGTCGTATGCGCGTACGGAATGTGCCGCGCGTTAACCCGGTAATATATGGTTTACACATACATATACGCCGCGTGAGTTGATTTCTAACAAATTCCGTCGTGTTGACAATACATCAGCGCGCAAACAAAGACGAAGTTTTGGTCATCATTCGTGATGATTAGCGACGTTCGTTAGCGAAACGACTCGGAATCCGTCCCAGGATAATTCCAGGACCTTGATGGATTCCCACAGAGTCGGCGGCCGTACCCAATAGTTGCGGTTCAATAGCTCAGTGGTTTTCACCCTTTTTTGAATGGCAACCCCTAATATTTATTTTTTATTTTTTGTTAATACGAAACCTTCGAATAATTAATAATGGAATATGAAAATTGTTTGAATACCTACACTTAAATAAAAAAAAAAAAGGTAAATTTATGGAAACTCGTGCTTGAATTTTTGAAATTATAGTTTCCATATTAGAAACTGCTTTTCTTAAATCTGGTTCTCGAACAAAACTCATTATTAAATATTATATTTGCGACTAAAATTATTGAAATTCACGAGTACAGTACGAGTGTAAATGTAACCAGACATTAAATGTCGATCCAATTAAGATCAGTGATCACAATCGCTCATGGTTAATAATTATTAACCATGAGCGATTGTGATTAATCCGTCGTTCGATAAGATTACGCCACAAACTATTTTATTCGATATTTTATTGTACATACGTAATAATTTTGATTAAATCAATACGTTTTGATACTGACAACCATTCCGTTATTTTCGGGAAATCCCGAACTATCTTTTACGACCCCTTGGTTAAAAACCAATGCAATGACTCAACACACCAGCCGGGCACGCGTACATTTGCCAGGACGGATTCTGAATTTTTTTAAAAAAAAAGACCGACGGGATTTTTGGTCTTCGTTCCGCAGAATTCGAGCGATGAAACTTTTGCGGCGCGCAACGGTCCTGCGATCGCGGTGCTAACGACGAATGATATCGCGAATTGTTGCTAAAACCCGTTCGGCCGCCGGTCGTTTAACACGACGTACGCGTTGCGGGTGCACGGTGGTCGCTTCGGGTACACCCGCCGGTCGGAGTATTCAGTTTTTCGCACACAAGTCGTTTGAAATAGATTAACTACAAGTTACCGGCGTTGTTATGGCAGGCGGCTACAAGGACGTTACAAGGGATCACAGCCCCGTCTATACGGAATTTTTGAAAATTTAGCATGAAATTCGTATGAATTTGTATGACCATTTTCCAAATTTTTACGACCTAGGTTTTCCAGTAATCGAACAAAAACCGTAAGTTAACGTCACCCTAGCCCAACTTTTTGTTCGATAACGGAAAAACCAAGATCGTATAAATTCGAAAAACGGTCATGAAAATTCAAACAAATTTCATACTAAGTATTGTCATAGACACCGACTTCACGGGGGCAACGGGGGCAATCGCTCCACTACTTCAACTACAACGAAAATAAAATACAAAAATAGTATTTTACTTGTGTATATAAGACGCCAATCTACCTATCTGTATTAAGTTTATTATTTGCCACTAAAATCTAAAAGTCGGCGTCTATGAATATTGGTGAACATTTTTTTTAAAAATTCCATTTAGAAAATACTGGAATGATGTACGTACTACAAGGTTATTTATTATTATTATATTTCCGTGATCAAATGATATTGTCGATATGTTTTTGAACAAAATGGTAGGCCTAAGAATAGCGTTTCGAATTCCATACGTGTTATGATTTGGAAATTATTAGGTAATGTGAAACAAAAGTCGTAATTTTGCTTTTAAAAAAGCCTTTATACTTTGTGTGCCCGAGGGCGTCAGCATAGCCAAAGACGGCTCTGGCGGTGTCGCATTGAATTTGGTGTCGACTGCAGACGATTACGTACTAAGTCGCCGCCTGACGAATTCGCGTTCGTGGCAAACGCAGTGCCTAACCTAACCCGGTACCTGTTCGTCGCCGATAACGGTCGCGAAAAACTTCTCTCCACGGGTCGAGCGTAAAATGTCCCACTAACCTTGTTTCGATGTGCTCCCTGGACCGCGATGACGGCATTCGTCTAGTCTCGCACACACGACACAACTCCTTCAACGTCGGTTGATCAATATTTTCGTTTGTAAAAATTAACCATCAATAATTCTGATCAGAACTATTCGACTTAACAAACAATCGATTGGAATGTACGCAGAGGTATACGTGGCTTACGCGTCACTAACTAATACTGGGCGAAAGATTACTTAGAAAGAAAAAAGAAAAGATCGAATAATTGAAATCAAAGTGATTGCCACACGGCTGTTGTGGTTTCGATAGTGTCATCCGTTGACGTACCATTAACGCACCATAAACGGTAACGGATAATAGCGCACCGTGCGATAATTTACGACAGCACGTAATCTTACGGCGGTGACGGCGAAGATCCGCGTTGCGCGTGTGCTACAAGGTCACATGGCCCGCGTGCGTAGGTCCATTATCGGCGTGTGTTCATACGGACGGTAGAGTTACGGCGGAGGGATTTTAGATCGCTAAAGAACTGCAATTCACCGACCGGTATTTCACCGCTATTTCGGGTCGCGGGTAATTCCTTACTCGTCGGAGACAAAAATACGCGATGCGACGAAACTGCGGGTCGGCTCGGTCGGGCCATGGCCTACTAGCTGGATATCTTACCGATTTAGGAGTTTTTAAAATGATTAATAACCTAACTTCCGCGATCACGGTGCTCACAACGTCCTGTTTAAATAAACATATGTATACGTAACGCAATCAGGGGCGGAACTAGAGAGAGGAAGACTGGGTTTCATCAACAGGCGTACAACTGCAGAGGGTGTAATTTTCGTAATCTATTAATGACTACTAGTTTGATATTTTTGACTTTGAAATTTTTGACTTTTATTCAAAAATATAGACAAAAATATATATATATATAAACTCAATAAATATGACAGTATGGTAATTAGTAGAAAAAAACTGTAGGGAGGGCTGTTTGAATCTTGATCTATGATAGGCTGTAATTTTAAAATTTTCCCCGGGCCTAAAAATTCCTAGTTCCGTCTCTGAACCAGTCCCGGTTCAAGTGTTTAAACAAACATGGGCGAAATTTAATTTTTGCCGCCCCTTACATATAAATATTACATTAAATATTATTTTTTTTTTGTACACAAAAATTGTCCCGGAAAAATGCCGCCCTAGGCGTGAGCCTATGTCGCCTACCCCTTGAGCCGGGCCTGCTCTGAACGCAATCACTAAACGCGGTGTTTGAATAGCTTCATGCAAAAAGGGCTTAAGTCCACAATTTGGTGAAAATGTGATTGTTGCAGATTTTATTTAATTATTCCTGAACGTATCGTTTCATGTTAAAACGACTTTAGTCACATGACAATAAACGTTTTTTTCATTTTACCGAAAGTTTAAAGTTATGGACTAAAACCGTTTTTGCACGAAGCGATTCAATTAAACTTTGCTCGTGCATGTTTATTTATAATGCGACATGTCCTGTTGAAATTCCGCTCGGTTTCGTCCGTGAAAATACGTATTAACCAAAAATATTAGGCGCACCAGGAATGTCTGCGCGTTGCGTAAAACTATAGCGATAGCGAAAAAAAGAAAAAAAAAGAAAACTCTTACCTTTTTTCCCCGTACCCGGGGTGTGATGACTGTCGTGGAGCCGATTCGCACGCTGACGTGATCTTCCTCGGTTGCTGCCCCGGTCAGGATGCGTGGACGTGTGACAACTTCAACGCGGATCGGCAGCCATTTGTCGTGCGACGGAGAGTGTTGACGGACCACCCCGTCTGGTTGTCTGCAGTCGAAAGTCGCCCGTGGTGCAGTGTCGAAAGTTGATGGACTCATGAACCGGCGGGTACGTCGTCAACGCGGTTCCGGCGACCGTGTCCCCTCCACTGGCCGGCGTATGAGGTAGGTGGGGGCTTGCCCGTTCGGTGCTGTCGTAGACCGGGCCGTGATCGGGTAGGTATAGAGCAGGCGCGGGTCCGAGGTAGCGGTGTACGTGACGTGCCTCGACTGCTTCCACACCGTCGCTACGGTTGAACGATAACTTTGCACGGGTAGGAGAATAGAATTTTCGATGTTTTACGGAGACGTAAGTCTTGTTAAATCGATCTCTGAAGTGCATTAAGCATTAAAAGGAAAATAACTGTTGGAAGAGCAGTGACGGGTTCAATGAACTGAAATGAAAACCCCCGTGCACGTCTACGTTGCATACGCTAAATATTCACGTCGACAGTTTAGACGTTTATGTGATAACATAAAATCGTAACACGATTTTTATAAAATTATCAAACGCCCAGGGTCCCGACCGCCCAAGAGCGCTCGAAAGCGGTTGCATCCGACGAGCGGTAGCCGAACGTCGTGCACAGAGCCATCTCTGTTCCGACGGTCAACGGCAACATTGGTTATAAAAAAGCTCGACAACGACGCGTCCGATAACGAGTTCCACGCGATTTGCGACTTTACGGTATAGAATAAATATAGAATAACTACGACCGCACTGAGAGCGTTTCGCTTTTAACGCACATAAGTCGTAATAGATAACCGGTGTCGATAACCACCATGTTGGTTAATCCAGTGAAATTGGTTGTAGCAGACCCGGCTCAAATGTTTAAACAAACATAGGCGAAATTTAGTTTTTGCCGCCTCTTACGTGTAAATATTACATCAAATATTTTTTTTTATACATAAGAATTGTCCCGGAAAAATGCCGCCCAAGGCGTGGGCCTACATCGCCTACCCCTTGAGCCAGGCCTGGGTTGTAGCATTTTTTTTTTTTCAAATGAACCGATTTGGAACCCTCGCCGCGCCGGTCATGAAAATAGAACTGTTGTTCAACAGTGTCGGTCTAATCCAAGCAAAGCGATTGTAAGCAAGATAATAATACCACGCAAATAAATACGTAACACATAGGCTGGGGCTATACACGGCGTTTTCCGCCGCGTTTCAAACGCGGCGTATTCCGCGGCGTTTTCCGACGGACTAGCTATACAAGGCGTATCCGTCGAGCGTATTCCGCCGCAGATATCTGTACAATATTTAAAAAAAATGGTAAACCCCATAATTATTGTATCAATAGTATAAATATTGCAGTATCGCATTCGAATAGCACAAATTAATAATAGATATTAGATTATTAAACAGTAGACACTCATCGATCGTCCATTTGCAGTAGTCAGATCGTAGGACAAGGTTTACTGTTTTGTGTTTACAATTTACATTATGCCGAAAATTACACCAGCGCTAATAATTGCCATAAATGAGGCATTGGAAGAAGAAGGAGAGACATATTTAAAGAGGAGGTTTGCGGTACATCCCTACGGGAAAAAGAGGGTAGAAAAGGGCCAATTCAATATAATATTTAATCATTTAATTTCGTGTTATTATTAGCTTATTTCGTGTTTTATTTCTGACAATTGTTGGAAACATCTAATTAATTTTGATTGGCTTATACTTTGGTATAATTTATAAATACATAGAGTATAGATAGTACTTATTGGCTATTATAACATGATGGAAAATATTATTTAGTTCCATACTTTCATTGAAATCTATAATTAATGTATATTATACAGGCAATTATTAGACTTTTGTTTTTAATATAGGTCATTTTATTCACAAAGGTGTTCTAAGTTCCAAATGCTTCCCCAATAATTGGGGAATTCTTCTTACGTTAGGTACCCAATTTGCAAGTTTTGGTCAGGGGGGAGAATGGGAGAAGGCTTCAATGCAGTTTTATATACTTACCACTATTTTGACGACACTACAAATTGAACTTTTTTACGATTGTTATTAACAAAATTATTCTTTAACAAAACATAATTATACTCCCTTAAATTAAAATAAGGTAACCAACCAGAATTTATAAACACCAATTATTAATTAAAATAATGTACCTATTCACTTAAATGATACTTTTTAAATATGAAATATATAATTTATTATTTATTGAGTAGGTAAGTAATTGAAGCAAATTTAAAAAATATTGAATATTCACGTAAAATTATGGTAACAATAAAATTATGGTATAAACGCGACGTTTTCCGTCACCAGTATAGCCCACCCTAATTTAAAACAATATAAAATTAGGAGTTTGCGTTTTTATTATTCCGGCGTTCGTCCGCCAAAACGCAAGCCGACCGGCGTTTTACGCCGCGGATCGAAACGCGGCGTATTAAATCCTTTGTGTATAGCTACTTCAATATAAAACCATGAGTTTTGACTCCGACGGAAAACGCCGTGTATAGCCCCGGCCATAAATGATCATAAAGTGCACTCAATTTTCAATACATTACTTCGGGTAAACACTTCAACTTTTGCTTCGGATGAAAGGGTTTTACGCGCGCGTTCGCCGTTCGAATCGAACGAAGTGATCTTGGCGGGGAACTGTTCACCCCAAAACAATAAAAACGCGCGTGACTGGCCTTACCAAAGATCGTAAGAGCCGTCCGGCAATATTCGGCAAAAAATATATAAAATGTTTAAAAATATCGAATCGCGTGCCCAGTGCCGCAACCAGGTTTTGGGGGGCCTTGGTACGAAAAAAATGTTTATTTTACCTTGTGTCTTACGATTTTTGTTGTTTACTGCCTACTCTCAAATGTACGCAACGATCTTATGAATTTTGGCGGTGAGCACCCCCGGTCCCCCGTTAGTTGCGGCACTGCGCGTGCCTGTGCATGGCCGCCGGTCGCGATATCGAACGATAACGGTAAACGATGGGCACCGCGCGCGCGCCGACGTGACGAACCGTTGGGCCTGCGCGTGGCTTATGTTTCCCCAACGACCTTGGCGGAACGACGACGGCTTGTACGCGGACACGTGCACGGGCTTATCGGTAGCGGACCCGACCGATATCGCGGGAGGAAAGGTCGAGTTCTCTGGAAATAGCACACCGCGCGGTTATTACGCGCGCAATGTCTCGCAACCGACAGCCGAAAATACACGGAAATCCAATGGAAATCCGTACGTCTCGTCGGAAACGACCATCGGTCGTTCGGTTAACCGTGATCACCCCGCAGTAACCGTGGTGGATGTTTTAGGAACATGCGCCGCGAGTGTCGAGATGGTCGATTTTCATCAGTACCGACTGAGAAGTTCGAAATATTTCGTAATCTATCGGTTTTCAACGTTCGTGAACGGATCTCGTCGCGCTCACACGTCCCGCTTTTCGTATCTTTGACCCTACCCGGGAAATCTTCGGGACACTAAAATGTCCCGTTCTCAGAACGTTATAAAAAATAACGATGGTCGATTTTCTAATTTTTTAGATGAATTATTATCTCTATTATGTTTAACTAGTATGTGTCCGTGCGACGCGTGTACACAATACTACTGCATGGTGGACGGTGACGACGACGAATGGCAGGGGCCGTGTTTGGTAGATAACTACGGGATACATTACTCTAATACAATATATAATATATATGAACACTGCAAATCAGCGCAAACACAATGTTATTTTTCATAGTTCATTATTTCAGGGTTGCAATAATCGTTGACCGTTTTCTTTACGTAGACACTTTCCTTATATGTATATAAAAGAGTTGTTCGTGATAAAAATGAGTTACTTATTAAAATATATAGTTAATTAATTTAATTTTTTGTTCCTTAAAACCGTTATAGAACTTAGTTTTGATAATAATTATAAGATAAAAAATTAATTGTTTGTAGTCAAAACTATGAGGATATTTTTTTCGTCCCGTTTTGATTAGAAGAATACATGGTCTTAACCTTACGTATGCATGATTTGTACAGTATAGTGTTTTTTATTTGGTTCGTTTTTTTTTTTTCGTCGTTATACCTACACTTTTCTTGATATGAAACAAAATACAAATCAATTTCATATCGTCGGACACTTGGATAATAGTATTTTTAGACATTTCGTGACGATTGGTAACTAATATCAACCGAGCACTATTTATTTTCGAACGGAATGATTGCTTAATAAAACGATAAAATATCTAAAATAAACATCAGATAACAGTTAAATTGTAATTTATATGATAATTAGCCCCGTAATGCGATTTCGTAACGTCAACACGAAAATAGGAGTCCGGGAGCCCAGTAAATTATTACAGATGTACAGTTTAAGCTGACAATCGAACACTTGAATATTTCGCCTGGCATCGTTTCAAAAGATTCTTCTATCCTCGATAGAAAATAAAACTGTATATAATAAGCGACTGCATTGTTTGTAGATTATTGGATTCAGGCGTGCTTCATTTGGAAGAGAGATTAAATATTTTAAAAAATAAATCGACACGATAACATTTTATCAACAAACATAGAAAGTGAAAAAAAAAAAAAAAAAAAAAAATCATTACTCAAGTTGAAATTATAAACTGTAGAAGAAGAAATGTTATTGTTAATTTAAGAACGTTTTCTGTTACAAATTTCTCGAGAAAATAGAAAACAAACGTTTTATCTGTGAAAATCGTCTATTTGAAAAAATACATTTATAGATAGATTTCTGATAAGCTAGTTTTAAGATTCTTTTTAAAGCAAAACGCTGATTCGTACTGCGCACACTCGGACCGTCAACAAATTCGATTAATTTTTATACCCGTCGCTTCGAAGTGGAAATAAATCGAACATTTTTTCGGAGAGGAATTCATACTTTGATTTTTTTCTACTTACAATTGACATGTCTTGTTACTCACGAATATTGAATTTAGAGTTATTTTTTGTATGCCGTTTATTGAACAATCGATTACGATATTAAAAATTATATTTGACTTACGACAGAAATATTATTATTATTATTATTATTACATGATTCAATACAAATTTGTAATAATAAGTGATCGGTCGGAGTATGTATACTTGTGTTTTTAAACGGTTTAATTATTATCTTGCTGTTATGTATAACACTCATTTATTTATACATCGACCGCATAATAAAAACGAAACCTTATCGGATGTCATTTGACATGATGACAGTATGTGCCCCTATAATGTGCAACTACGTAATTTCCATTTTCAAAACGCAGGCGATCGATACGATTATAAATGTATAGTATTATTATAAAATGCACTGCTGACGTATTTTCGTTTATAATAATATTATATCATGATATACGTATATATCATCGTACAGCGACTTTAAGCGACTTAATACTGAAGACAAATACCCATTAATATTATCTATAAAGCTGATTTTTTTGTATATTTTTTGTAAATAAAATCATGTATTTAATTTGCCCCAAGGAAGCGTTGAAGCAACTAGATTCATTAATTATGTTGTATATTATATATACAACATAATTATGAAGATGGAGGTTGAAGGGAAAAGAGGAAGAGGAAGACCAAAAAAGAGATGGTTAGAGACTTTGGAGAATGACATGAGGGCTGTCGGTGTGTGCAGAGGAGATGTGATTGACCGAGTAAAGTGGAGGTGTAGGACAAGGGTGGCCGACCCCAAATAGTTGGGAGGAAGGCGAAGTAGAAGAAGAAGAAGAAGAAGATTATATATACATAGTTCGGCGTATTTTACAATAAGTGATCCATCAGTAATACAAATAATAATAATAATAATAATGATAATAATAATAAAGCTTATTGGTCCATGTAAATCACTATGTATTCAAGATTAACGGTTATATGTATATGAAATGAGCAACGCACGTGTGGTCAATAAATTGATATTGATACTGAAAAATGCATATAAATTAATAATTATTTTTGTCGATTTGTCATGACGACAGTATCGAATATTGCTATCGAGTAGTACGCACCTACGGTTGTGATTTTGTATACATTTTATACGAAATCGAATGAAATATAGAACGATCAGGTGTTGTAATAATCAACAATAAACGAAAAATAATGAGTTTAACGTCGAAAAAATCTTGAAAACGTTTCAGGAAAATTAAAAACACTATGGGAAATGTATAGGATTTTATCAATATCGACAGGTATCGTTTATTTTATCGTAAAGGAGTACCAAAAATGTGCACGTAAAGGCCAATGTAAAAATATTAAGCGCACACGTGTGACTTTTGTCTGCTGGTAAGTTAAATGTTGTTCTGAATGTCATGACAATCTTCCATCACATAATAATAGATACTTTATTGTCGGTACCGGTACACGTAAATCTATTTTCTTTTTTTTTGATTGGGTAGAATTCAAATAATCCGATACGTGAGATATCGTTGGAAAATCGTTTGAAATAAATACAAACGGTTAACGAGTGTGAAATGTTGCTTGTTTCAACAATCACATCAATTGGGTTTGTAACTCGTGTAGGAAATACTTTAAGATTTTGTACAAATACTGTTAAAAATAGCCAAAGTTCGTTTACTATCCGTAACGTGTTAAACCTGTATGAAATATAATGTACTAAAACCACTGACAACTAAAAGTGTGTAAACGCGACAATACCGTAATTTCCGTCATTATCGCTTGGTTATCGGAAAATAAGGTTTCTTCTCGATCAATATTATACTCGCATGCGTCGTCGAGCTTAGGTATCCATCGGTTTACTTTCGATTTTTTCACCTCGTACTGTCCAAAATCGGTCCGTACTTCGGTTTAGTATTTCGGACGTTGTCACGTATTGAAAATCACTCGAGAGCCGAACACATATCCAACGGTAATTATCAGTGAAAGTAAAAGATGCAACACTCCTAGGTCGGGTGACAATGTGAGATAGAGGGACAAGTGAACGATATGGCTGCGTTGGTCTTTTAAACTCGGAGCCGATTTGTCATTGCTCTCGGAAAAAACAATTCTGAATGATAGCGGGTGGACAGTTTATAGTTTTGAAGTCGATTGGCACAGTAGTAGAACCGAATCATAAACTAAAGCCTGTACGATCAAGAGTACCGAAAGCACACGTGACGAATAAATTTGGTGATTTTAGTCTAGGCGCGGACAACACGACCGAACGGACGCCAACGTTGAATGTGGCTTTGGTTATCTTTGCTCGGTGCACCAAAGGAATTTGTTGACATTTTGAGCTTCCGTCGACATTTGGCGCGAACGTGTTTATTTATTGTGTTCATCTTAATGTTTCGATTGTTGTGTTAAGTTATAATGTCATGGCATTATTACAATTTGAAAATCGATAGCAATGCATTGCTATATTATCAATTAATAATTTACGTTTTCATTTATATTTTCAACTACCTGTTTATTTCACTTGCCTATAAATTATTTAAATTTTAAACGTCAAAGTCATTTACCAACGCCGGTGCCTGTTTTTTAATTTTTTTTTTTGTATCAACTCTGGGCCTTGTAAGACCTCTCGCGGGCATTGATATCCAATGTGGTAACATTAACATTCGGTTGCCTTGGTCGTATACTTCTGGACGCAACTTAAGATAAACTTTTAATGTTCTGTTTATTGCAAAAACAAAATTAGCATCTATGCCAGTAAGTAAATCGGCTAACCCATTAAGGACTAGCGTAACCGTCTGTTAACATAATTATATCATATCCCTACCTCCTCATGTTATCAAACTGTAATTACTTAAAATGTGGAAAAAATCGAAAATTTCAGATGCTTTAAACAGTGTTCTGCTTTTCAATTTCATTCAAAAATTTCGAAAGTATAAAATGTCTTTAAAATAATTGTATAAACATTCAGTAAAGTTGTTCAAGTTTTTACAGTTAATATTAATTGTAGGATAACAGCTAAATTATTTATATCGTACAGTTGAATTAATAACTAACTAATTATTATTTTCGTTAAAATGGCACTGACATCAGTCATAATGATAATGTGTTGGTCAGTGGCACGATCACTCGCCACTGGTTAACATTCGATTGTCACTGAGGGCAGGGGGCACAAGTGCCACGTACTTTCCTAAAATAGATCTGCAACCGTGTATGATTTATATAGAACTACGAAAATGAGTTTTTTAATTTTTTTAAATTTTTAAATTTTTCGACTGTAAAATGTGTACAATTTGCCCAATTGCGATTCGTATAGAGTAGTGTTTCTTAAACTTTTTGAGATCACGGAACAATAACATTTTTTCATGTGGAACACCTATGAATTAAAATTCCCTTATTTTCCTGTATAAAAATCGTAAGGCACGGTCAACAGTCGTATTGAAACCCAACCGTAATTTTAATTGTTATAATTACGTGGATACGTGGTACGTACTAACTTTTTGTTATCGATGGAAGTTTTTCTACCTTTTTTGTATTCTATAAGTACAAAACACTATTAAGTTTGTATTACTATTTGTTCTACACTACATACTGTCATTGAATATTATATAAAATGTAATTGCTCGTATAATAATATTTTATAAATGTGCAAGCTTACCACGACTATTTCTCATTAGTCACTTCTGATCTTTGGTAACATTTTTTCAAATTAATTATTTTGAATATTTTGAAAAATAAAACACTTGAATTTCGCGGAACCCTAAGTGATCTTCGAGGAATACAGTTCCTTAAGAACTTAGTGTTAAGAAACACTGGTATAGAGCGTTTGCGGCAAATGGATTATCCACTCGCTCGTAGACTTAGCCCCCCCCCCCCTAATACTTGTCTTGCTCCCTAAATTGTTATTTTCTCTTCCACATAAGGGATACAGATACAAATTAAAATGTATACCAGAAAAAAAAGAAAAAAATTAGCCCACAAAAATAAAACATCAGTTGAGCCTATGAACGTGTCCCCCCAGAAACAAAAGTCTGCGCACGCCAACAAGTAACTACTTAGGATTGAGTTTATCTTTTTTTTTTTGCCCATTCCGGACATACGACTGAAAGTGATAGTGTCACTTCAAAGAACAAGATTTCGATGAACATACACGCAATGGCTGCGAACGGGATTGTTACGAGTTTCAAAGCCGGTCGACGTAAGTTATGGGTCTCCGCCGACCGGGCCGTCGATAATTAGATAATAATATAATAATTACGTCGATACGCTCGTCGTCACGTAGGTACGCGTCTCATTATAATATATCACGTCGTGCATCCCATTGCGATACGATAATATCGTATCGATAATATATAATACGATATTATCGTATCGCAATGGGATGCACGACGTGATATATTATAATGAGACGCGTACCTACGTGACGACGAGCGTATCGACGTAATTATTATATTATTATCTAATTATCGACGGCCCGGTCGGCGGAGACCCATAACTTACGTCGACCGGCTTTGAAACTCGTAACAATCCCGTTCGCAGCCATTGCGTGTATGTTCATCGAAATCTTGTTCTTTGAAGTGACACTATCACTTTCAGTGATAGTGATAGTGATAGTGTGTGTATCGATAATATATAATACACACATTGTTCGCGGTTTTCAAATAAAAACCGTACGGATTGCAACAGGTTTTAATTTATAAATACATATATCATTCCAGCATTTTATTAGGAAAGTCCATTACGATTACGGTGATGGGAGAAGGAGAGGAAATGGGATTTTGACTCTCCTTCGGTTTCGGTACGCTTCCTCCCCCGCCCCTACCCACGTGATTCGTATTTTCGAAGAATAGTTTATCGAGCATACTGAAGCACACGTTCGTCATTTCAAGATTGTGAAGGACGAACTACACGCTTTTATTTTGACACTTGTACGTTTATGTATATACTCGTATGTTATATAAACAATACCTACTTGTCACGCACACCGTTCACATCATTAATGTCGTTACCTTTTAACCGAGTTTCGACGACTAATTGTCGGTGGATATCAGAAGAAAGGAAACCCCTTAAGTGCTATCTCATTTAAAATGCTCACAATTCGTTTGCTTAAGTTATCAATTTTAAAATACTCACTACTTGCACGACTTATGTTCACATTCGCGACGATCGAACAGGCATAACACTGTTGGTACATTTATTTGACGATACTTTTGACATTCAAATCAATGTTTATGAAATATTATTCAGAAACTATTTATTTTCTTGATAGTAATTGTATGTATCATAGAATAATAATACATTGAACGTATGATAATTACCTAAAAATAATATTATACGAACAGATACTCAATACGCATTAGTCGTGATTGAGTGACATCGTCGGAGAACATATTTCTACATGCAAAAAAAAGGAATATACGATGCGGTAAAAGGAATAAATAATACAAACTATTTTTAAGTAAACATCTCATCAGCCAATTATAATAGTATATTCCAATGTATAAAGCATTTCGATTTAATTATTTAAATTTCAGATAACTGAATGAAAGAAAAAAAATCAACAAAAATTACTTGTACAGAATTTTAACAGAACTTAAACATATAGGCTTAAATAACATATCTCTAATATAACATAAAATAATAACTAAATAATCATAATGCTAATAAGGATTTATTAATTCAGATTGGAATGTAGAACTATATATTATATTATCATTATCAATATTATTTTTAACTAGAAATAAATATTATAAATAAAATATTTAAGTTAACCAGGGCTTACATAATAATGTTACCTATACCATTTGACTACACTGTTATACGATGTTTGTTTGCACATTATATTTTCTCTTAAGGAACGAACCTCCTTTAACAGTTATAGTTTTTAAAATTTGTTAAAAACTTCAAACCGTTTATAAAATTATTAAATTATTATCAAAATTAAATATTATAAATTAAAATAATTTTATAAAAAAAAAACTTGTATTATACCAACCAGAATTCAATTTTTCTAATTTTTTCCACAGTGTACTTACAACGTCGTATAATAATGAGATTAAATATCATAAAATAGGTAACAAAAAAAAAAAAAAAATATATATATATATAAAAAAAAAAATTAAAAAAATAAAAAAAATAAATAGATAACGAATAGCGATATTTGAAACTCACAAATAAGGTGTGTAGATTGAGGATAACTCGCTTAGGATGTGCATCAATGTGTGTATGATTGTAAATAGAAACTGTTAGTTAGACCGTTGTGTTCATACCTACATAGAATTTTGTTCGATTATTAATGAGTAAAAATAATAATAATAATAATAATAATAGTGTATAAATACGTATACACATATATATATAATAATATAATTATATATATACATATACTTTTTTTCTTTATTTAAATAACTTAAATATTAAACGTATAAATGTAAAAATTGCCTACAAACTAAATAATATTTTTCACATAACGTTAAGACGATCATAATCATACAAATTTAGTTAGGATGTGTTTTAGAATAAAATGAAACGTATCACAGGTTATATTCACAGTACTTAATGCTACTTTATATTTACTGGGTACTATTTAATGTACCTACTCTAGAAAAATGCGAATCCTTTCCCAGATTTATTTTTTTACCTTGCAAATTATAAGTTAATAAAAACTATACTTAATATTATGAATTATATAAATAATTTATATTCAACCCGTTGGGGTTATAAATACATTAGGATATCACTACCCGTCCCAAAAGTGGCTCTTTTAATAATAGAATTTACTCGTAATCATGAATAAATATGAAAAAAAAATGTACAAAATATCTTATGAGAGCCCATAAACCACAAGCAGCACCGTTAACTAGGCTCACATACATCCGTGTCCTTTTTCTGTCTGAGGTAATTTCTAAACGTATAATACACAAGCCAATTAAGAGTTTTCCTCAACTATTTTTATCCTAGTTTCGAGTGTAATACGCCTACCCTGTTTTCACGGCATTAACAACAAGAAAATACAGAAGACTTTGGTACTAGGTACAACTGTATTGTTAACGTTTCAATGCTTCATTCGATTCGGAATGCGATTTGTAGAACTAGGAGTTCCACCATCATAAGATAAACCACTAATTTCTTACTAGCTAAGCTATCGATTATAATGTATTTACATGTAATTTGTAGATTTCAGCGTAATACAGTTGACTTTTGACAAACGGAGAGGGCCAGAGAAGAGACGAATAAATCGTTCATCGCGTTTAAAAATTCCAGTTAGGTAATAAAACAGTTTTTAATTAAATTAAAGAAAAACGTTTACATGTGTATCCTTTCGAAATTACAAACTTAACGGTACTCGACTTATCGACAGTCTACTGTAATTACTGTACTCGGGAGAAAAATGAATATAATTTAAATATAACAATTGTCAGAGCCGTTGAAATAATAACTACGACAATGACACGCTTTAGGCAAAACTTTAATTATAGTTTAAAAAATACAATTCGCAGTATCATTTTTTGTAAAAAAAAAAAAAAACTTAAAAAACTAATAATACAGTTCTAAATTAATATGCTTAAGTGTTAAGTTTGTACGGATAATACTCTAAACAAGTATAAAAAATATAGTAATGATTATTTACATAACCCAAACAACATATTGTTACAATATCAACATTTCTACTTGAAAACAATTATCCAACGACCGAACGCCGAATAGAATAGTGACTATAGTCCATAGAAGTGTTGTTGCGCGTAGAGGTACACTCAACGCGCACCGTTAACTTTCAACGCACTTCGGATAAAAGTTAAAAGAACTGGACGTAAGTCCTTCGCGTTCCTGAAATCCAAAATATCCGACATGATTTCTCCGTACGAAAACGGCGACCAGTCAAAATATTTCCGAAAATATATTTCAGACAAAACATCTCCTTCTTAAATAAATCTCACACATAACGGTCCGTAAACTACAAAAGCTAATAATGCCATATTGTGTTTTTTATATCTCATCCTTCAAAATATATTTTACTGGCTCTATTATTACATTATAACAATTATATGATTTTACAGTTTTAAAGATTAATTTAATATTTTCTCTAGAAAATAGTAATTCAATGATCAATAAGTATTAAAATATTTAAAATTAATTATATATTATATGCTGAAAGAATCAGAAAGTAAAATAATAATAATCGAAAAAAAGGTTCTGGTATATGGTTGATATATATTTTAAATCCTGAGCAATTATGATTTTAATAATATTGCATACTCATCATAGACGTTTAAGGTGAGAGATATTTTAACGAAGGTGTTTTGTCGTCGAACTACCATTACAGTCGCAGAATGGTGTTTTGTCGTCGAACTACCATTACAGTCGCAGAATGCGGCAAGTATTTATTAGTTTATTTATAAATATAAATATAAATATATATATATATATATATATATATATTTAAAGCCAAACGACATTTGTCGAGATAATTTGTTATTAAAATAATAATTTAGCTCTACGTATATAACGTAATATTAATATTAAATATAAAAAAATTAACATTTTGGTCGGTCTAGCAATATGATTGCAATAAACTCAATACTAGGTGCGTACTTGGAGCAACATATTTGCAAAGTTTGAGTTGGTAAACTTGAAGTGTCTCTTGTCATAGAACTTGAGCAGCGCCGGGCTGTATGGGTGTTTTTCCTTCAAGTGAATGTAATGCACTTCCGGCTCCTTGGTGGTGTGGCCACACTCTTCGCAAACGTACATCTGTAACGGACAACGGCGCACATTAGTCACACACGACCGTCACACCGCCGAGTGGCGTATGTACATTATTCAACGCGGCGATAATAAACATACCTTTGTTCTCCGCTCTTTGTACGCGTATTGATGGTGTACGCCGTGCACCTTTAAGCAGTGAGATTCCAGTGAACAACGTTGGGTGAACGATTTTTCGCACAGATTGCACTTGTAGGGCCGGACACCTGTGGACGCACAACAAAACGTTTTTGAGTTATATGGCAACGGTATTTCCAGAGTGAACCGAGGCGAGTCAGAGTGCACAATTGGCTAGGGGAGTAACCCTACAATATTATCCTCACGAGAGCCAACCGTGTATTTCATTCGTCCCCATCCCATCTAACCACTAGGCCTTCATCATTTCGTAGTATTTGATAATATGCTTCATTTTTTAACAATCGAAACGCACTGGTCTTTTACAAATATAATGCAATTACGTTTACCCGAACGAATTAACGATGTTATATGAGCAGCCGACATGGCTGTCAGAACTATATAATATACAATAACGAGATACAGGAATGAAATTAAAAAACGCATTTTTCGAGTGAAACTTCGGCCCCGTCCGTTTGATGTTTGTACACGATATTATCGTTTCACGATTGAAATCCAACTTATTATGTAACTAGTGTCATTAAGGCTATAATTTGTTGGACGAAAAAAAATCAAAGTTAAAAGTGTGATTTGATTTGAATATTGGATTTTGTACCTTGTGAAAATCTAGGTAATCAGTAAGTGGTAAATAATTTTGTTAAGACAATAATCTCATATTTAAATACAAATAAATATATAAAAATGAAATTATATAAATTAAAATTAATAATTATAAATATATAAAGAAATATATTATTAATCATAATTATATTTTATATGATAAAAATATCATTAAATATTTATTTTCTTTAACTTGCTTGATGATACATTTAACAAAACTTCAAAACTGATTACCTATTGACTTTCGATTAACTATTTAATCTTAGCAAACAATATACGATTTAAAAACTACGTTTCTATCTAAATGTAATAAATATAAAGCAGTTTTTTCCTGTAAAATATTTGTTGTCTATGGTATTGAATTTTTGATTTTATTATGTATATAGATTAAAATATTAAAAATTGAATTATCCAACAATAAACTTATTTAAACGCCAACTAATATTTTAAAATAAATATGTTAAACCAACAATATATTATCTATAAGCATTTTAAGTAGAAATATAAGTCATACAGCAATATAAATCTAATGCATTTGTTAATTGTTATTAAAACAATTCAATAAATATAAAATAATAAAATAACCTTATATAAATTATACATTGTATAAGTATAAGCGGACAGTCATTTAATCACTCTAACTCAACGCTCATTTGAATTCTTAAAATAATAATGAATGTAATGTACATACCCGTATGTGTTCTAGTGTGTCGTTTCAAGTCAAACGTGTCATTGAAACCTTTTCCGCAGAAAGTGCACAGATATCGTTTAACGTCACTATGACACTTCATGTGTCTGTTCAACAAACGTTGCAGGTTAAACGTTTTTGAACATAAATTGCAACAGAACTTTGAACCGTTTTTATTTGTTTCGACCGGCTCTTGAGGAGTGTTAGCCGATACGACAGTTGCAGGCGCTGTCACGGTTTTGTTTCTTTCAGGCTCAGGGGCTCTAGTAAGCGGGGCCGGTGGCGGTAGCGGGTCGTGGTTAGCTAATGGGTTCTTGATGCCGTGACCACCATTGACAAACTCAAATGGCAATTCACTGGGAAGGCCGAGCTATAAATAAACATTCGGTATTAGCACACACGGTGGGTCCTGGTAAGGATAAAGGGATAAAAAAAAGAAAGCAAAGAACATGTACTTTTGCAGTAAGCTTATTGGCGAAAGAAGAATATTTAGGTGGTTTCTCTATGGGTGGGGTGGTCTTTCTCACCCTATGTTGCAGAACTCTAACGTCCATAGCGGAGTTACTAGAGTCCTTGCCATTTTGCGGTGGCGGCGTAAGCGATGTCATTGTACCGTCCATACTGACGCTAGCAGGTGACGGTGCAGACATACTGGTGTTGGAATCCATCTCCAACGACGATAAACCCGGAGATAACATTATTTGTCCACAAGCCTAAAATAGAACACGACTCTGCTATAGTGCTGTAACCTTTGAAGTTATTAAAACAAATGTTATCAACGAAACACTTACGTCTACATTTTGCGGTTGTTGCAATTGCAATTGTATCTGCAATTGTTGCATTTGTTGATTGGAGTCTTCAAAGCTACTGTGTGATAACCGGTCTTTAGATATATCGCAGTTACCATAGTTATTCCGGCACGCTAATGATGGTCCATTGCTGTTATTGTTGGTGTTGCTGTTGTTATTACTATTTTGGGGTAGATAATTACGTTTTTCCGGTTGTGACTCGGCAAAACTGTTCCTATGTTCGTTGAACATATGCATAGGTTGTTCTACCAGTGTAGGAGGTATGCATCCTGAAGGCTGGAAGTAGGAAAAAAGAATAGTGTTAGAAAAATTAAATAAAAACATTGACTATTATGAACCGTAACGGTACGCCAATTCAATTGTACGCGTTTCGATGACAAAACAATAATACGATTTAACATTTACCTCTTTGAAGAACAATTCGGCGGCGTCGTTAAGACTGTCCAAGAAGTCCGGGTCCGTAGGACCAGCAAACGTGAGGGTTGCGGTGAACTGCAATGGGTCGCTGGACGTGCCGTTCTCCGAGTCGGCCATTATCGTGTCGAACCCGTTGGATTCTTTCACGTAACTAGAAAGATCCTCGCAGTCGTTTTCTTTCATGTCGATGCCCAGCGACGAGGCGTTCTGTAACATTGAGTACTGTTTGGGTGGACCATCCAGGCCGATATTAAATGGCCCACCGCCGGCCGTAGGATTCTGACCCGTATCGTTGTTGTTGTAGCAGAGCTGTTCGTTCATCATCAGATGGTACTGATTGTTGTACTGGGCGGAGTAGCAGTTGCCGCCGGTCTTGATCAGGCTCTCGTGGAACGGCGGCAGCGATACGGGGCTGTTGGGCCCGCCGAAATGTTTGCCGTTGCCGCCGGGGTTCATGCCACTTCCACCCGGGGCCATGCCGCCGCCCAAGCCTCCGTTTCCCAACAGCCCGGCGGGTCCACCGCCACCACCGCCGCCCAGCGAGTACGAATGCAGCGACGAGCCGCGGCTCGAACCCGAGCTGGTGCCGCCACCGCTGCATCCCCCTCCGCCCCCGCCGCCCTGTTGGCCAGCGCTGCTCCGCCCGCGTCCGGCGGCGGCAGTGATGACGCCGCCAGGTGCCGGGACCAATTGACCGCGTAACGTGATCGAGAATTTGTTCTTGATCGCCTGCACGATTTCCGAGTCCAGATCGGACTCCTTTTTGGGCACGTGATAGTCGATCGGGGCGTCTTGTTCGGGTTCCTGGACCGTCGCGGTCGGCGATCGGGCCGAAGGCGATTCGGGGCGCGCGGGCGACGACTTGGCGACGGCCACGGGCGTTCTTTGGATAACGGACACCTGATGACACTTGGGAGCTGTCGTTGTCGTCGGCGGCGGCGGCGGCGGTGGCGGCGGCGGCGGAGAGGGCGATTTCTTCGCTTCGACCTCCGGGGCGTTCACCGGTTCTTCGTCCACTTTGACCGGGGCCGGTTCGGATTGCTGAGCTATTTGCAAGCTGACCTTACTGCCGTACGGCAGCAGATCACCGTCCAAAGTCGATCTGAACCGCTTCTTCGGTGGCGGGTTCCAGTCCAGCGACGGAGGACACAGTAGAGTCGGCGTGGTTTTCTCCACGAGCTCCACGGCGCCGACTTGATGTTGCGTAAGAAATCTATGTCGCAACGCTCGTCCCGATAAATGTGTTCGGCCGACATCCTTATCCGTCAACGGATCTTCGTAGAGGATATTTTTATCTGTAAAAAAAAAAATACATATCACTCATAAATACATTGGACAAACGTTGGTGGGGTTTAATGAATCGAATGTTTTTATAGAATCGATTGTCATCGTTTAACGTGCTGTGTGTACACGTATGTTGATATACACGCACGTAGAGGGCCGCGTTCGAATGTTCAAGACACCATAGGCATACGTAACGCGCGACACTCGAACCCTTTAACCCACTTGCCAGACGCGACCGTTGTTTGTCCCAGTCCAAGGATAATTATTATTGTTATCCCGCACCATACAACAAGGTCATGTTTGCCTCCGAACAAATAACCAGCACGGACGTCAGGAGTCGTAACAAACGAACCACCCTTCTACCGACAACAATAAAACCATAATTCACGTTGCTGCGGTGTTCCATTATTTAACCAGGTTTTCGATCGTCGGCTATCAGCACAAACAAAACGGGATAAATAAAAGGCTCACACATTCTATCCAAGGTCAGATTTTATTATTGTACGACACCACGAATCCTGATTATTACTCTTAATAGTCACAGAGACCGATATAATATGCTCGTACTCGTATACATATATTATTTGACAACGAAGAACATACATTTTATTTGAAACGATATTGTACAGTTTGAAACGTCTAAACATAAAATTTTGGTAGTCAGATACGCGTAATAATATTGTTTGTATATAAATTGTATGAAATACGTAAGTTTTCGTAATGGAACCGTAAAATTTTTTCTTCATTGGATACAATTTGAAAAACTTTCATCATTGAAACACGGCTAATTCAGTTCGTTTCAAACATCAGTGGAAGTAGGACGGTATAAAATAAATACACCATAATATGATAGCCAGAACCAGGTTTGGCCGCGTCACGACTACCGAACGAACGGTTCTAACCGGATTCTTGAGCTACAAGGCTGCGTTCACCAAGAAGCTGAATACCGAAACACACCTATGGATAAATATTATAAAAACATCGGCAGCGTTCAACTTTGACAAATTTCTTGTGAAAACTCTTTTGTATTTTGGGTCATTTAAATATATATATATATTATATATGTTCTGTCGTTCCGCTATAAAAGCCATTGGGTACGGATGGAAATCGGGAAAAAAACTGTCTTAGTACCGTCGACCGTAACGATCAATGTCGTTGCACTCGGCCACCAGCACGGAAAATACTGCGCATCCAACCAAAATTTACCTCAAAGATTATTCACCGTAATGCTGACGGTTTGTTTTTTATTGCAACACCTGAACGAGCAAAATAACATAAAATGCTCATCGGTAACCAATTAAAAGCGATTTTCGTAGCCAATGAATTGCATTACCTTATATTCACCAACGGTGTATACACTGCTTTTCCACTACTCCGATAGTTTATATCGATGGGTTTTTTGTGTGAACAAATCTTAGAGCGTGACTAGCAGAACTTGTTTTTTTTTATACTATCGAGACGTGTACATGTACTTTTGTATATATGTATGATACTATATAATGTGTATACGAGACGTGCGTATGTGAATATGTGCATGTGTGTGTATTAGTGTATGTGTGTGTGTGTGTGTGTGTGTGTGTGTGTGTGTGTATGTGTGTTTGTGTGTATGTGCAATCATAATAATACACACACAATACAACTATAGATACAACCGTGCGAAATACTTGCTGAATTTCAAATCATTAACCAAGTTCAAGGCAAAGTTCATGTCTGCCTATAATGGTCGGTCGTTAAAATCTCTCAAGGACAAAATACTTTAACAGCGGTGCGCAGACGATACATAATAATATGCACGCGTGTAATTTTATCATAATTTAAAATCAAACCAATCAGGACGACACAATCAATACGTGACTTAAACACACGTATATTTTACGGCACACGGCGGTCGGCTACACATGAACATGACGTTAGAAATATTTTATAATTTCACGTTATCTTTTTTTAAAAAAAAATGACCTTCAAAAATTTCGACCATAACGTTATTCTGCAGTTATGTGTTTGCCGTAATGAATAATAATGAATGTGGGTGTTTCACTGCCAGTATCATTGTGATTGCCTTTTTGTTTTTGTTTTACTGAATATACTTGCGTGGGGTTTGGTCATATTATGATAATATTGTATGCACATAGACAAACATACTCAACACACTAATGGATCCATTTTCACCTGACATAACGGTATATTTGGGTGACAATGAGTACAAAAATGCGCTGCGAATAATGCTGTGCGCAGAAGATAAATATATGTTCACGCACGATTCAACGATAGGTACAGAATGAAAGACACGAGTTGAGCCATTAAGTATGTATGTATGGTAAAAAATGTTTCACGGACGAACATTAAGTACATTTAATAATTAGTAGTCGTACTGGTAGACATTTCAATACACTAGTTTCATAATGATAGATTATTTATTTGATATATTACACAAAAATAATATGTTAACAATTATTTAGAATAAAATTGCACCGGGATGATGAGCAAGTGAAATTTTGAAATGTTTAAAATACATTTATTGACACACTTTAACTGGATATTATTGTTTTACTAATATTAAATTAAAAGTTGATACTGTGGAAAAGAATGTTCTCCTCGAAGAATCGTAAAAAAATAATGATTTTATGTTATGCCACGTAGACACCCGTTATTTTCATTGCCGAAAGCGAATGTGTACTTATATGAGAATCGCTATAAAACATTTGGCTTGTCCTCAAATAAGCAAATAAGTATTTTTATAGAACGTGATTTTTTTAACATGGAATAAAAATAATCTTTTACAACCGTAAATTTTCAGTGCCATTGTCCTGTCTATCGTAGCCATAGACAAAACCGCTAGCACGCAAGCGACCATGATGGGGACCGTCAAAAGACACTGGATAGCTACGACCTCCACGGACATATTAAACAGATAAAGGATTCAAAGTTTTTTTTTTTTAACGTAATCGTCTATGTCTAATATGTAACTGCCGACAGTCGTAACGTTCGTCCTCGAGACGCACACACTCGATAGAATTTTGAAGGGTTAATTAGATGCGTTTGGCGATTGTTTTTGCTAGTACCCAAATGTGGATGTTTGGCCTTGATAGAACTAAGCGTGGGTTATGTATTTATTATATGTATATAAATATATACGAGTATATATATATTTATGTATCAGTATATAGCATTGGCGAAAACCACTTTTTGTTCCGTACACGGGCGAAAAAATTGAAAAAATTAAAAAAAAAAAAAAAAAAATAACCAAATCTGGCCCAGGGCCAAATTAACGGCGACGGAATTCGAGGCGAAAACAAACCGCACTGCTAAGATCGTACGTCTTCGAGCACATAGCTCTTTCCGTGCACGTACAATGGTTCGCAGAGATATACAAACGAGAAAAATAAAAACACTGCAACGATATAATAATGTCGAAGTCGTCGTCGCCGTCGCCATCGTCGTCGTCGTCGTCGTCGTCGTCGTCGTCGACATCATCGTCACGATGGCATTGGTCGGTCCGGGTCTAGTCAGGTTTTGTCCGGCACACCTCAATAGACCTCAAGGTAAAACTCGTTTCAGGTTCATTACGAACCAATGCAATAGCGTCGGCTAACGGCCGCAGATACCGGGCGGCGGTATAGAGAGCAACGAAGTGTACCTGCGAGTTTTATAAAAATAATGTACGGTTACGGGGCAGGGAAACAAAAGAAATCCACCGGCTATAACAGTGATTCAGAACGTACGGCGGTTTGCCGGTGTACCTCACCGTTCACTTCTACTCCTCTTCCTCTTCGCCCTCCTCTATTGCGGCCACGTCGTTTTATTGCGGACCGTGTTTCCTATTCACCTTCACATTGCACACACGGCCGGAGGCGGCAGCCGTGGTTGTTTAATCAATTTTGGCTACCACGCGATTTACACCAAAATCGTAATTCCACGTCAAAAAAACGGAACCGTCTATTTGTTCGGAATTCCAGTGGAATAAAAAATATCCATCATTACGGGGCGCGGGCTTCGCATGCAATCGAAGATACATCACGGTCACGTAACGTGCAGCCACGATATTAGTGTTATAGATAAAATAATAATCGCGATACTTTCCCGTTCGTTGATGTCGCGGCAGACGCGTTTTTCGACATAGCAAAAACAGATTATACACTATAGAGGTTTTATTCTCAAGTTATAAATTTGCACAGTTCATATTCAACTGGAAAAACGTACGCGTATGCGGTACACGTCATAACGTTATTAAAACTGTTCAAGACATGTATTATTATTATAATTGTTTATTAATGTTATTAAGTTTGTTTGCGTGATAGCCGTATATCTTGTAAGCGCTTCGATACGTTTGATAATTTGAAGAAGAAAAACAATTAAGCAATAAACATTCGCTAAAAATAATTAATCGTTTGAAATACAAGTTTATATGGTTTTCATAATTTCTACAACTGAACCAGATATTATTTATTTCCTAAATTGAAATAACAATTATTATAAATATAAGTATTATAAGAGAGCATTACAGTTATATTCATTAATTTGGTATAAAAAAAAGCGGCAGTGCCAGATTGAAAAACGCATTTATTATGATTTAAATATACAAGTAATGATTATTAAGAAGACAATAACAATTCGTTAAATATGCATAGACATTTCTTCTTCGTAAATTCACAAGACATCAGGGGAACCACTAACAATAAAGGCACTGATTTTGGGCACCTGTGCATTAGGCTATGTTCACCTGTTTTATAGTAGTCACCCCTCGAGGAAAAAAAAGTAAAAGAGAGTGAAGAATTCCGTTGCACCCACCGAACAATATGATAAATAACATGTATAATATTTCATTTTCTCTTATTTTGAATGTGTGCAATAAAGAGGGTCTTAGGGGAGTACGGTTTTATTGTGATCCATTCATAAGAAAATCATTTTGATGTATTCCGAAGTATAATAAAAACGCGGGGGAGAAAATGTATATTTTATTTTTATATTTATAGAGAATAAATTGTAGCTGTACATCGAACGTTTAATATTTATAAATAAAATGTTGAAGTTGTGAATCTTGTACATAGACTTAGAACTATAGATAAAATAGCCAGACAAAAGCGTAGTATGTTACCGGAAATGGATCTTTATATTAATATAACAGCATGGCATTTTGACCATGAAAACAGCGGTAGAAAATAACCTTCAAACAAACAAAATCGGATGGTGTTATGCGTTATTTAGCATTATAGAGAGTTGTGCTAAATAATTTAGCAAACAGTTACGTAAAGTTAAATTGCAATATTTATTCAGATGATTTCTATATACTTTTGGTTGTAGTAATGAAGTCGACGGCGGTCGATTATAATTTTGTTAAATTATTTCCTAGACAATGCATCATTAATTAAGTTATCTAACCTATAATAATGATTATCGATTCCGACCTTCGAATACTCCATGATTCATGAAATAATGTTTTAGGAGCCTAACTGGTTTAAAGATATTTCATGTGCGCACAGTCATCCGTTGGTTACATTGTAAAGTTCGATAACACCGAGTTCGTCATAGATCTAACTATATTATTATTGTAGAATTGAGGTTTCTGAACAGCGGTTTCCGTGCGAATATGCGAGACGGAAAAACCACAACAGCAGAGATGGAAGAAAACAGCGGAACAATGAGAGAAGAAAAAAAAATCCTGGGAAAAATCACAACACCGTGTAAAACGAGCAAAAAATAACCGAAGAAAAAAATAAATTGAAAGACATGCACTACTGTTGTGAAGTCGGTAATTATTACGAGCAAATCGTCGGAACGCATTGTGCCAGTTTGCTGACCAACCGAGTGTCTTCCAGAACATTGAACCCGCGGTAATAACGAGCCGTGAAGTGAAACGAAATTGACCTTGTTTATTATTTTTTTATTATTATATATTATTTCTGGCAGTTTTTATTTTTCGCACGCACGTTATGCAGAGCGATCCCTGAAATTTAAGTCCACAAGTTCAATGGATTCAGTATTATTTGCGAATACTTAGGTATGATTAAACTTTAAACGATTACTACGAGGTAACGGGAATGCAAGGAAACCGGTTTTCGTTGACGAGAAACGGAACGTCAAGCGGCCAAGAATAATAATTATTCCCGAGGCGACTAATGCGGAAACAAATATTTTACTGTCACACATATATTTGTTAAATATAATATTAAGTATATTAGGGATAATCAAATAATCTTTTTTTTTCGTTTGTTTAAGTAATTTTACATAATTATTATTGTATACGGTGTTTCAAAAACAATCTCATTTCATTTCACTGAGAAATCTGAAGAAAGTATTCTTGTGCGAAATTGGGATTGAACAGATTTGCCTGCGTAGAAGAAAATTGTAAGTTATTTTGTTTAACAGTATATCTTACTTCAATCTCGTTCCAGTACTATAGCGATCTTATGACACAAATGCGCATTACTGATTTGATGTCATAGTACTTTCTTTTTTTATTTTCAAAATAATATACACCTGTTGACTATTGTTGCTGGTTATTCATTTTATACAATTATTATAATAGTTTATAATAATTATTATTTTACTGTGTATTCGTATACAGGAAAATGTAATAAGGGTTATTGAGAGTATAAATAAATATAATAATTTACTTCAATACAGTCATTTATTTTCAGCACATCACTGAAACATTTATTACTGCAAATTATTACAAAATAATATTTTATGTTGTTTTATTTATAAAAAGGAAGACAGTTTACCTATATAAATTGTTTTATTCGATATTTGTATAGAAACCTAATATTTGGATTTGCTGACGTCAGCTACTCATATTTTTAAGAAAAAATAAATCTCAATATTTATGAACTATAAATAATATTAGCATTGAATTACCGAAGTACATATAAACTACAATGGTACTGCGTATACCTATTTATGATAATCTAAATTGTACAATGTATACATATTTATCATGTTTAATATAACTTTTTATAGTTTTAATTTAATTTAAATCAATTTAATCAATAATTTTTTATTAAAAATAAAAAATGTTAATTATCTTAAAACTATAAACGGGGGTTCAAATGAGATTGCGTGAATATAACATTAATTTGATGATCAACCAATTATTATGTGTATAATTTAGAAGTAAAATTAATTAAGATGAATTAGGTACTAGTTCGGCGAGTCTTTTACTTTTTTCAAATAATATATCAGAATACTGAACTGAAATCTCGAATTATATGACATAGATTTTTATCGATATCTGATCCGAAAGCATACAATATCTCACATGACTACTAAAAGGGATGCTATCATACAATTATTACCATCCATTCGAAAAATTCCTTAATAAAATAACTAAAAATTATAAAATTTTAACAGTTATTTTATTCAGAAAAATTGTTCCATAATTCTTAATTATTTTACTAACTATTTTATTTATGTTTACTGTCATTTAACCATTGATAAAGAATAAAAGGAGAAATAAGAAGCGTTTAATGCATAATAAAAACCATTACAGAGCGTAATATTTTAGCCAAAATACTACTTTTATGATCGAGACACAAGTAATTTGTTTGGATTATTGTACGAAAACATTAATTTAAAATATATACTATGCATTGCAAGAAAGCTTTTATTTGAGTCCTTAAGATACACTTGTATAGTCATATATAAGTATATGCTGTAAACTTAAGTAAGTAACAGTTACTCACTTTCATTAAGTTCTTAAAAAAAGTAATAACAAAAAAAAAATAGTATTTGCATAAAAAAAAAATAACTAAATTTAGGCACAAGTTATTCTTGCAATATACAATTATTTAGTTGAAACGTATTTTATTATTAAAATAATGCACTTCCTTACAGTAGTTACCTACTGTACCTACTCAAAAAACAACTCAAGTACAAATAATTATATATTTAATCATTTACCTATACATTTATCAATAAAAATAAATAAAACAAGAAAAATTAACCATATAATGTTCACAAAATTGTAATTATTATAGGTAAAGTTATTGATTTACTAACAAAAAATATATTATCTTATAGTTGCAAATTATAAATGCAATAAAATAACCTGAAAGTTAAAACTAAAAATAATACAACTTAAAAAAATATGTTGTAAGATCTATCAGTATGTATTTAGTATAACTATATATATATAGGTTATATCATACAAATGTATACAGTAAGTATAAGGAGTAAATATTTATTATAATAAAATATTAAAATGCTAAGTAACTTCAAATATAAGTTTTTTGTAATATAAGCTACAGTTAAAAAATTAGTTGTAACGAATAAAAAAAAAAAATGGTTAACATTATTTTACTGAAAATCAATTTTTACTGTTAATTTTAAATTCGATTGACCTTTAATCCAAGACTGGTACAGGACATTAAATTTCAATAATATTGCGATTTTGTTGGCCGAAAAACTAACTGCAGTAAATTAAGATTATGGCGCGGTATAGTAATATAAAACTATAGTAAACGGAAAGTACCGGGCGTTTAAGTTTCCTCAGGCGACGGCCGGTCCTGCACCAGCCGCGAATCAATTTATTATTTATGACTACGGTAGTTAAAACACTTGGTGCCGCAAGCTACCGCCGCATCTAAGTCTGATCGATTACTATATGGTTCCTAGAGCGTGCGAGCTTGGACACGAATATCGTGTACATATTACTATATAATACATTGATAGATAGGTAAAATATAAGTAAATATAACAATTTAATGTATTAGTTAGATTTGTAAGAGCACATTGTTAATAATAAAAAATAAAATAACCTGAAATTGTGTACCAATACAACCAAATATACCGAAACGAACATCGCGATGCTGTTCATTTCTGCATAATTATAGCAAAAATCGTCAAAAACTTTTCGCATGACGACAACAGTATATGATTTAGTCCAAATCGTTTTTTATTCAAATATAAATGTGAATACAGACTAAAATAATGGTAAAAACATTTAGCCAGTGCAATCAGCTGCCAGAATAAATCGAAAAATTATAAACGTAAAGAAATCGCACTTTTCAATACACCCGTGTAGACCAGCAATGGACCGTTTGTCCACCGCTACTATACAGTAGTATACTAGTTTATCATATGCACCCCGCCTCCCGTGATTTGCAAGTTATAAACATAAGAAAAGTCGTCGTTGTTGCCGTTGCTTTTTTAAGAACAAATAATAATAATTAAGAAAAAATAATAATATGCTCACCGTGCGACGAAGACTTATCGTTATTTATGTACAGCGGATATTCTGTATCTTCCTCATCGTTAGCGTCCTCGACGACACGTTTCATATCCGAGGTCAAGTTTTGTTGCTGCTCCAAGAGCATGTTTCGCACCCTGTAAGTCTTCGGCATCTCGGTCGGTGCGGCAGTAATGGTCACAAATGTGAAAAAAGGAACGTACGGTGATGACCGGAAAACGGTGGACCGTGACGCGGACGAGCGCGGTTAAAATCGAATGCGACGACGGTGCTCGCGCGCTACTACATCAGCCGCGTCGGTACGGCGCGTACAAAGTAGGACGGCGACACGTCCAACGCGTTGATGATAAAATCATAATAGCAGTGTACAACGATAGTCGGGAATAAAAGTAAAACGGAATGGAAAAAAATAAATTAAAAACAATGAAGACGGATAACGGGTGCGAGAACCGATGCCGGACGGTAGAAATGAAATAAAAAGTAGGTTCGTGTAGAATCACTACGATGACGGAGGCGGCGGTGGCGACACGTCGAACACAGGTCACGCCGGACAACAACGGACGACGGTACAGCGAGAACTGGCTTCGGTCGCGAAGCGGTTGCCCCGAAGGTCCTCTCGTCGTCGTCGTCGCTAGTCGCTCGTCGGCGACGGTCGGGTTCGGGTACAATAGCGGCGGCGGCGTACGAACGAGGGCGGAGCGACCCCGGGGATGGTGGGAGAGCTGCAATCGACGGTGCGCGGAACTCGTCGACGGCGGTATGCGAGTGTGTACGTGCGTGCGTGTACGTTCTTGGGTTGCGAGTGTGTGTGTGTGTGTGTGTGTGTGCGCGTGTGTGCGTGTGTGTGCGTGCCAGACCGGCCACTGCCAAGATCACGGTTTCTGCGGTGGCGTTACGGTCGGCGGTGGCGGTGGCGGTGATGGGAAAAGAAGAAACCGAATAGAGGAAAACGAAAGAAAAGAAAAAAATAATAATAATAGTAATAATAAAGCCGCTGCGACGGGGGTCGGTGGAGGGGCAAACCTGTCGGCGTGATGTAACCGGTGGCGCGCATGCGCGACGTTTGGGCCGCGAACCCGTTCGACAACACGGCGCACACACGTACACACGCACACGCACACACGCACGCAGTACGCTCGCAACAGGTATACGTGTACCTGCTTGTGTACATGTGTGTATAATAGTAATATAATGTTATCGTCGTCCTGTTATACCGTCCCCCCGTCGCCGCGCGCCCGCCAACGCCGAGACCCCCTTCGCCCGGAGTCCGTTTGCCCCCTTCCATCCCGCTGGCAGACCCGCGGCGACGACGACGACGACGACGACGACGACGACGATCCGCTATGTACGGTCTGCGCGCCGCCGCCGTCTACCTATATATTATTTTTATAACCGTTGCCGATATCATAATAATAATAATAATAATAATACGCGTTTTATGTACATGTACACGTTCATACGTGGACGCACGCACATGCGCGCGCGCGCACATAAATCGTACACTCGCGCCCGGTATCTTTACGCGGTATCTCCAAGCCGAATCCGTTGGACCGGTTATCCGTTCGCATGGTATTCGTGTACACCGGTCTGCGAGCGCAAGTTTTTATTATCATTATTATTTCTATTTTTTCTCTTCGATTCGCCGCCGCAGAGTCAATGTCAAAACGATACGAGTTTTACTTTTCGCGTCGTTTCCGTTGGATTTATTTCCATTCCGTATTTCTTCTTCTTCTCCTTCTTCTTACCCAGCTTCCTACCGGTCCGTTCCTCGGATTTTCGTTTTCTCCGTTTCGATTCCCCCTAACAGGCGAATACCGTGCGAATAATATTTCCATTCGAGTCCGAAAAATTAAAACAATAACAACCCGGTTCACAGTACTTTACCATATACCTGTTCAATACGCAATACCGCGGCGTACAGACATTCCACCATTATTGTGTTTAATGCCGTTGGTGGTCACTAATACTGCAATATATTTCGTGTCGCGAACTGTTAAATCTAACGCATTCCACACGTGCCCCGTGCGTCACAATATTATAATTATTGTCATTACCGCATTCGTATAATATACATAATTATATTGTAATTATCGCCGTCGATGTTTACTTGCGATACCGAATTCAAGAATGCAAGTGGGCACTGGGTATTGTAGCGTTTTAATCGTGGACATATAATGTGTTTTTTTTTTCTGTCCAGTTAATGATGTCGCTTTACATTCTTTGTATACGAAAAAGCTAATTCATAAATCATGTACACTAAATGGGCATGTGTCGATATCGTCGATCCTCGTAGATAAAATGTCACTTTAAAAACACTCCTGACGTAATTTGTTGACAAGCATTTAAATTATTTACAACACAAAGTTGTAAGATGATAACGAACTAAACAAAAAAATTAGAAAGGGATATAAACCGTCCACGTAAAATACGGTCAAATAGCGTATGGTATGCCATGGCTAATCCTTATAGGCCATAAACGATGTATCCAGGTATATCGCTATACAAATATAAGTTTAAAAAATAAACATATTGTTAAATGTAAGGCTACCTCGCCGTATAGTCGCACCTAAAACCCATATGACAAATATTTTATTGTTAAAAGACTTTGTGGAACTAAATTGCATGCACTCGGTATCAGCGTGTATTTAAACCAATTCACTATTTGTGTACACCGATACATTGTACAAATAGATGGATATCGTTGTTTAAAAGGTTAGTTCAGGAATCCATTGGGGCAAACCACCTCAAAATATTATTGTTTTGTTAAATGTTATTGTTCTGTGCATTTATTAATATTGTCTTATTCACTTTATGACTTACACATACCTACAAGTAACTTCTGATGTGCCCTGCCCATAAAATATTTCTGGACCCACGCCTGTTATTTCAATGTTTGTTGTCCTAAACTAGTCAAACCAATGCTTCTACGCTATATGTAATGTATGTAAAGATTAAAATGGTATAGGTATATAAATAATTCGAATGATTTTTTTCTAAAAAAAAAAAACGTCAACAGCATCAATTGTTTTAGAAAAAGACACCAAAGTGCTGATGATATGTTAAAACTTAAATATGTAATGCATGACGGGAATAAAATTAATTAATTAGTTTCTATACTGTAGTAGTATTTACCTAATAGGTAAGTAGATAACGGGTATTTACAGGTTAGTAGTTATGAAAAATATCAAACTGTGAAATAGTTGTCATTTATTGCACTTATACATAATAAAGTTAAAACAAAAATAGGTATATAATTCATACCTATAAAAAAGTAATTAACGTAGATAAAATATTATTCCCAATATAGTACATATTATTAGAATATGTATATAATATCTATATATATTTGAAATTTCAACACATACTTAATTTATACATAATATGACATTTATTTCAATAATTTGTCTGTAATTTTTTTATACTTCGTGATTTTATTATTATCATATTATATTAAGATCCCAAACAATAAATAATAAATCGTATAACGAGGTAAAAAAAATAATATGATATATTATAAAAATGTAAATTATATGCTATATAGTAACTGTATTAAAATGTGAAAAATACAAGTAAACAAAATATAATATTATTTTATAATAATGGTCATTTCTTGCATAACTTATATATTTGTAGTTCTAAATCGTATTTAAATTTAATTATTTTAAGTAACATTTTTGTACATCTTTTCTCTCTACGACATTTAAATTCTTTAATTGATAACTATTGTTTGACATAATTAAAGAACCTACCTGTAATCATTTAAATATTTATTTTGATTTTACTATGGATCAATGTGTATTTTCTAGATATGAAAATCACGTTTTTTATAACTGTTTTTTTTTTTTTTTACGGACATTATTAAAAGTTTTCACAAAATCTGTAAAAAATATTGATAATTGTATACCAATGGTTTTTGTGATTAAACTTTAATACAATTTGAATCAACAGTTTTCCTCAATAATATAACAATTCGATCAGAAAAATACTGTTTAATGGTTTTTAAATTTTAAGCTAACCTATGTATATGAAGTTAATATGTACTACATTCGAATTATAATCATTATTTATGATACTTATATTCAACAATCGTATTACACTGACCTTCGCTCAGAATTTTTTTTACGAATGTGACGAGATTTATCACTGTTCACAAATTTGTAATATAGAAAAAGACTTCCACTCAAAACCAGTATTATATTTAATCATTGGTTATTATTTTATATTTTGCCCAGTTCGAGAAATATAAATTTAATCTGTAGGAATTATGGTTTTTAAAAATACTTTGGTTATTTGCAACTGATGTAAATGGTGAATGTACGTAAATGAATTATTCTAAAAACCGACTGAAGTACGGTGCGAATCATTTTCATTAATATAGTCCATATATTTTAATTATCGCTTTATTTGAATGTATAAGTTGAATTCTACATAAATTATATATTATTTTTCAATAAATAACCTCGTTATTATGTAATGTAGGTTTAATACGTTTTATGTATACGATAGATAAGAATTAAATGTGTCTCGCCAACATAATTGCGTCGAGCCTAAATAATGTCCAAGTCAGCCCTGACATTATCTAATTGGTGTATACTACTAAAAAGAAAAAAATGTCTCGATATAGAAGACGGTTAAAATAAACAATCAATATTTTTTTTTTTTTTTAGTACAAATCTTGTTAATAAAATCGTATGCCTATTTGATAAAAAATAATTTTTACAATTTCGTAAAATAAACGTTTTGGTTTATTACCGCCATTTAATATTTTTTATTTAATTGTAATTAAACCAGTATATCATATTTTAGATTCTGAACGGAGTGATGGATTTTAATTTTACCAACATGTTTTATTATTAAATGTTAATTAAATTTTAAAGTTTTCTTTATTTATCTTAACTTTTTAAAATAAAATTATAGTAGTAAAATATTATTTCTTATTATTATAACCTCGGATCAAATTACACAGACAGAATATTTTATTCTAAAACAGAACAATCATTCAATCAATTTATATTTTTTCTATTTATATAAAAAAATAAAACCGTAAGGCACTTTGCGTTTTGCAAGGTACGTTAAATGAATGTTAGTTACACAGTCGATCAACACCACAAAGCGATTTGAATTGTGCCTTATTCCTGTACAATTTTACGAGTATATAATATTCTTACACCATTTTCGTAAAAACAATTTAATGCCCATTGGTTTTGCCCGAGTGGAAGTACGGTATCATCTGATTTATTATAGCTAATATAGGCCGTGACCAAAACGAGTAACAATTTAGGTGTATAAGTAATAATTTTTATTGTGCAAGATAATAATATAACGATAACACGATTTCGTCGGTTACTGGGGAAAAAATAGCGAGTGGTATTTTATACAGATAAAAATATGATTGAAATTCGAAATTTATGTAGGCAGAGGGCAATATTAAAATGAACACGGAAAATGCTTGCAAAGTTTATTCTAAAGCTGAAAGATATTATACCAACATTTCGCATATTTTTTAATGCTTCATGTAAGACGTTTGCAATATATGCTAAAAATATTGATCCGATAACTTTATATACATTTGACAAAAAGCAAAACAAGGGGTTTAGATCAAGGCACGAGGAAACTCAATGGTTTTTCCATTTCTGACTTCAACTGATAATATATGCATGTTATACATTTATAGTAGCATGCTGTAAGTACCAGAGAGATAAAAAAAATGCTTGTGTTTATTTTTAGTTCATCGTTTTATTTATTTTTCAATTTTTTCTTGTGTTTTACACCGAATTAATTTAATATTATTTTTAGTTTCATAAAAAATATTAAAACTTGATTTTTAGACTCGTTGATGGAAGAAAATTACTAATATATTAACTAACAATATATTAATGTTTGAATTATACCCATCTATATTTTAGTAACTGCAGCGTTATAAAAAAAATTAACCCATACTTATCGAAAACCATAAATAATAATCGACCACTAATTTTTACCATATCGTTTTATTGTGCTCATTATGTACCTTTAATTTAATTATTTTTCCTACGAATAAATCAACAATATTTTTCGTAACTGTTTCCCAATGTACAAGTTATAAATTAGTGTAATTTTTATTTATTTCTATACGTAGTAAACAAGAATATAAACATGTTTTTTCTACAGTTTTGATGTTTAAAACTTTGTACGGATTGGATTTGAGAGTGCAACTATAAAATTACATCTTTATACTGTGTAATAATACCGTATTATCAATAAATAAAACACATGGAGAATTATTAAGCATACATGATCCGGTTTACCGGAGAGGTCGGACTGCGCAGGCAGACTACACAGTTTTTCCGGAACGTGTGTGTAACAAGTTTGCGCAGTTTTCGGAGACTGTACAGGCGGCCAGAAAAGTTTCGAAAATCGATTCTTTTGGCCTGCGCGTTCATGACTGTACAGGCATACCGGAGCGTGTGTGCCCGTGTGTTGGTTTTACTGTCGTCCGACCGGCTGGTTCATAAATATTTTTAATATTCAACGACTGCGAAGATGATGACTGTTGGCCGGAAAGCGTGTGACTGCACAGTCCGGCGTATCGTAGCGTGTATGGAGTCTCGACGTCGTCGTAGAAAATCGGTTAAAATTGTGCAGGTTAAACTGTGTAGTCCGACCTTTCCGGCAAACCGGATCGTGTATGGCTAGCTTTATATTTATACTGTTTAAATGGACGAAAATAGTTATAAAATAAATGTTGCTATACGATACCGTAGAGATGGTAATAAAAAGAAATCGATAATAAAAAAAAAAAAAAAATTAGAAAAAAATAACGTAACTGTTATAGCATCAATTATATTAATGTACCTAACAGGATCATAATAATATGTACTATATTATATTACCCAGATTATAAGTGCTATTTCATACGATTAAAAGTATTATCGGGGTAATTTTTTACAGGCATTATTTCGCGCTTATTGTCCGTTGTTGTTGAAAATATCAATTGAACGTATTGTTTTGACGACAAACGTTCGTCTATAAAGAATATTTTATTTTCAATACATTATCGTGAACGTAATCGTGTCATTTACATTTGATTGGACTGTTTATTACACACGTTGGGCACTTAACTGTTTTCTTTGTCCGTACAATCTTATCGTTGTATAAAAGGCCCCGTTAAGAGGCTCGGTGGCGATCGACAAAACGTTGGATTTAACACGTATCATGTCGTTGTCGGTTTAACATATAATTATATTAAATTTATCGTATCGCGTTTAATGATTGTAGGAAATCGATGTGTACCGCGGAAAACATGCATCTGCAATGGGTGATGGAAGGTGTAATGCGTGTAAAATCGAAAACGTACAAAACGAATAAATGTAGGTAATCAAGCCGTTCGATTTCGTTTCACAACGGCAATCAGTTCACCAAACTCATTACAAACGAACGTGCTAATATACACACGACGTACACAATGTATACCCGATTTCCGAAACGCGATAGTTTTTCATGCGTTCATGTTGTTCAAATCACTCGCGTTCGTTAAATCTTCAAGGCGTAGTACCCGCACGTGCACTTTTTCGGTGTATCACGGAGAAGTCCGGGACGATCGGAAAAAATGTGCCGGCTCGAGGATCTGCCGGGGGGGCCTGGTGCGAGATAAATTTCGTTTTTCATACGAAAGAGTTCTCTTTCGCAGATGTTCGCGCAGAACACGTGAATCGCGCTCCGGTAAGGTTAAGCGTTGGATCGAAAGAAGACTGTGAGAACAGACGGTGTTTTTCGACCACGCGTGTAGAGGAATATTTCAAAACGAACGGTGGTCGGAAAGACGCGCGTAAGCCGCGACCGTCGCGTTGTGCGTGTGTGTGTGTACGCCTCGCGATTGCCGGCGGACTTCACTACCAGCGCACCGCGAACGCGCACAAAAATACTCCGTTCTCCTTTCCACCGGTGCAATTAACGTGCGCGCGATTGTGTTATGCCCGCAGTGAACACCAGCTCTCAATTAATTTTCTCCGTCGTTTTAATTAGACGTACCGTCTCAAACCGCGCATCTCGCACACGTCCGCGTCGTATGCTCTCCGCGACGGACACGCCGACCGGGGGTGGGGGGGGGCGGGTTTGCATATCTGCAGCGATCTCCGGTGTACACACAACGTGAGTAAGTACCCGGTTTCGGTTGTTCTATAACGGGCACCGTTCTTTTGGGAGATCATCAGACCGAACCGCCGATTTTAATTTGCGTTTTTAATGTTTGTACATCACGCGCGTGCGTTTGTACAACAGAGGTGCACGTCGAAATTACGGACAATTAAATCTCGTAGGTCATTATCCTTTACGCGTTTTCGCGCTGTACATAAACGACGGTTTATAATAATAATTACAATAATAATAATTCGTATTGTGTTACTGTTGTTATTATTATTATTATTATTATCGTGCGGAGCGGAGGTGATGAATGCACACGTTCAACACGTTTACGTTTTATTCCAAGTTGCACTATTTTGCGTGCGACGCATACAGTTGTACGCAATCACTGCTGTTCGCCCGATCAACAATGATGGTACCGCGAATCGTTTGTGCACTTAAAACCCATACCTGTTGTATGTGCCTAAATAAATAATACGTAAAGGTACGTCGTGTATTCGTCATGAAGTAGCTATGGAGTAGCGAGCGAGCAGCTATTATTTTTGCGGACGAGCGCGCGGATTCCTTTAACCTGGTCATTATGATGGTTAATAAGATAATTTGCGTTATTGTAAAACTGAAAACGAAAAACACATGAAATTAAAATAATGTTGCGTTTAACTAATTTATTTTTTTCCCATCCGTAACATTAAATATCCGCACATTTTTTTTCGGCGTCGTATACTGTAACTTATTTAAATTATTAAATTGAAATACGAAACTGCAATTTACTCGGTTAGTTTCGTCGATTCGTCTCTTCTGTAAATCGTCTGGTTAAACGTTGAACGGCAGCAACTCGATTTCGAAGACATATATTACGTAATTGTACGTGTGTGCATAACATGTTGAACTGTTATTTTTTCCTAACGTTTCAAATACTTTGGCTAACGATTTTCATTCCCTCTGCTACTATCGAAAAAGTTTACACGTACACGCGCACGTTTTACCAAACACAACAATTCCGTTTTGTCCACCATGGATGCGTAACGTTGAAATGTCGCGTACGAGTGTACGAGTAGATAAAGTACGATATAGTAGTACATACGATGCATGTATTTCAAGCTTCTATGTCGATTGATTAACCTCCAGTTGATTGATTAAATTTTACGGTATTACAGTAATTTTCTGCTATTATCCGTAGCTAAATAACAATGCAATATTGTTAAAAAAAAAACCTTCATCAACGTTGAATACAGTTACATTTTTAGTCAGCACGAATCCTGAGCTACCTTGTTTTGCCCCGGCCTAAACGTATTGCTCGAATACGGGTAATCGATTGCGTTGAACGATAAGCTTTGATTGTTATTGTTCAGATATCATATTCTTCGGGTCGAACGTATTCGGTTCTGATAGTGATCGACATAAATTTATATATTTTCACCGAACCTGTTTTTAGTTTCGACTGTTTTGTAGCCGTTGAGACCTGAGACTGATGCTGTGCGCGAGTATGCAGTTAGCGATTCTATGTAGCACAAAGAAAATCATTTTTTCTCGAGAGTAATTCGTTCTCGGCAAATCGGGCGTGCAGTACACCCGGTACACCATCTATTATTAAGGTGTTATCACTGCGCGTGAATACCCAAACAGCATCAACGTGTTGAGTTACGGTATTTGAAAACCATCGTAATAATAATGACAACAACAATGATAATATAACGTTTATGGTTCGACGTAATAACGCGCGCGGTCCGAAACCGGAATGAGTGTACACGGGGTCGTCGCAGGTGGCAGCGGGAAAATTCGCAAAATTAGCATGGAAATCGTTTGACGCTTCCATAGACGAAGGTTGGCATAATGGCGTGTCATTTGCCGCCAGTAAATGCCCGTACGTCGTAAACGTGCGCTAGAAACAATCGAGCGGTTTCCTCGGATACGGGCGTTCTTCGTTCCGAGGCGAAACATCGAGGAAACGAAACAATAATGAATAACAATAACATTTGGTGAAATGTATTCATTTTTAGCCGCAGGGTCGTTCCGATGACAGTTTGCCCGTCGTAGAGCACGGTCCACGATTTTTACGACAGGTCCCGAGTACTGAAAAAAAACCGGCCTTTACAATGGCACGAAACGAATTGCCGTTGCCGAAGATACCCGGTATCCACCAGTCCTACATGGTGAGATTTTTCTTATTATAATTATTGTTTTTATTTTTTTTTATTTTTCCCGTCTGGACTATTAGACCGGTTTACTTGGAAATAGTTAGTTTTTCGATTCGCGTACGTTAGACATTAGACGTGGACACCTATTATAATATACAACAATATCGTACACGTACTGCGCGCCTCGCACCGTCGCAGTGCCTACACAGCAGCCACCTTTGCTCGAGGGTTCGACATTTTTCTCGGTTGTACAGAACGCACGAAAAATAGCGTACGCAACGTGATCCACCGGGACACGATGACCGTACCGTGGCTATTCTTCGGAAACGTGTTCGATCCAGCCGTTCGGTAAGTGCTCACTTCCTCCACACGCGATACGACGGTCTATACAGTTTGAAAAATAGTAACGAAAAACAATGTAGTGCATTAATATGGATCGTTGTTCTTTTCTTTCCTCTTCCTTTGTCTATTATTTTGTTAAACAGTCGCGATCATAGCGGCTCAGTGATCGCTAAGGTTTTACCTCTGCGCCACGTGTCAATATTTCAGTAGGGCTGCGAATCGTCGAACAACACGCGTTCGAAAAACTACGAATTTCCGCAATCATTTTTCCGTTTCACTCGGTCGTCCGCTGTAGCCAGATTAGAATAATACTACGTGTACCTATGTACATATATTTGTAGGTATATTGTACGGTCGGAAAATTTGTTTCTCTAATTTTTTTTTTTTTTTTTTATTTTTTTATTATTATTATTAAAAACCACTTCACAGTCTGTACACAAATTATTACGACAAGAAAATCTGATGTTTACAATAGGGTTAAAATATTTTTTTTTCTAAATATTAAATCAAGTGGTCTTGGAGTCGCGAAATGTTTTTTTTTTTCTAACGATCGTGAAAAGTATTCGTCAATCGTCAACGGTGTTCGCCGGAGCAACGAAAGAAGTGTACGATATTTTATTTTTAAGAATGTTTGACACGTTTTTTTTCCACGATCGAATTACATTTTGCCGCGTCTCGGAACTGGATTCGGACCGGGCGAAACAAACGCGTATCGTTCGTACAATACATACGTTATATTTTATATTCATTTCCCACGTCGTAAACCGTCCATCGTCCGCAGAGCGGCGTGTAGCAATAAATATTTGCGTGTGTGAGTGTGTGTGTGTGTGTGTACGTGTGTGTGCGTATGTGCGTTTGCGATTAAACGTCCAACGAATCAATCTTCGATCCAGCAAGTGCACGGGGTGGGGAAATACACAGAAGAAAATTCCCGGACGAACGGAGTACGTGATTTTCTCACTCCTGTAGACGCGTATACGTCGTATAGGTATGCGGTTAGCGTATAATTTATATTTATGCACGACGGTACATAACGCGAATTTTCATGGCTCCGTTGTTCGCTAGTCATTTCGGTTCACTGTAAATATATATATATATATATATGCGTTTAATGCGCCGACGAAACACTCGGCAGGCCGCAGAGAGTAACGACCGAAGGTCACAGACCATAACAGTGTAATGTACCACACGTCGGTGTTAAAAAACCATATATACACACGTACATATATGTACATATTATATACCTATACGCGAATTTCGTCTGAAAAAAGTCTTTGTCACCGTTTCGGTGTTTCCGCTTCCGGTCCGACGCACTACTATATCTATACGCGTTCCGTGCGCTTGCACCGCGTGCGCACGTACTTTGCGTTTGGCCGACCATCGAAACCACCGTTCCCGAACCGATTTAAAGGCACTCAGTGGCTGCAGGACTGTTTGCGAGAGGACACGCATCTTAGGTACTCATCTACCGTTTGAAAATTGATAACGCTTCCGGTCGTGTTTGATAGAACGTCTTCGTTCCCGCAAGTAGGTAATGACTGGACAACTGGCACCTGACCTAGTTCACTACACCTGATGATGATTTATAGCACGAAAAAGTACAGGAATGTTGTGCAACAAATATTGAATGCCAGGGGGTACCTTCTCGGTCGCCCCTTCGATATTCGACACGGGCAATTTCCCGTTTCGGACCTACGTTCACCACGCCATTGGAGGCACCGTAATCGTCGCTATGATTTATTGCCGTTCTTAACGAGAAAAATACGAGCTTTCAAATAAACTCACCCGCAGTCGGGGGTTCGTTCATTTCCATAGAAACGAACGACGATTGGATCTTTCACGAATACGCCTTCCTCTACACATATTTATTTATCTATTTTGGTTTTTCGAATCGACAGCGCCACGTGTAGTCTTTCGTATTATTTTATGTATTATGTTTCGACTTCAGCGTTCGATTGTTATTAACCGTTTTGGAGTGTGATATTCTTAAAAATAAAACGCGTCTGAACAATGCATTTTTTTAATTTATTTATATTATTAATCCGAATTCAGTACTGAAAATATCAATAGACAACCAAACCCGATATAACGTGCAATTATATTATTATTTTTTTGCTTTTACCTTGACGAATAATCAATGAACAGCAGTCGTCGCATTGTAAAAACGAATTCGTGAACGGAGCATTAATACGTTAACAGATTACATCAAACGTGGTTGGATATATTATCTTTATAATTTATTTCCTTGTCTTTGTTTTTTAAATTTTTTTAACGACTACGGTGAATTGTTCTACTTGTATTAGGTGAATCTTTCGGGATTTTTCAATACTCATGAAGCTATTAGGGTTATTCGACCTAAAAGTGATCATCTCGCTTGAATTGATATGAAAATGAAACTTACAAATAATAAGTTACAAGCTAACAAATAATGAACTATTATTACATTTTTCAATCAGTACTATCATCGAATTTAAAATAAGAAATGGTTACAAAGCGTGATAGTCGAAATACTATAAGATGATTATTTTATTAAGCCCTGTGCAAAGCGCGTGGATTGATTAAAATTTATAAAGTATGCGTTGCTGCAAAAACATTTTCTGCAAGTGTTAAAAGTGTACCAAAAGTTTGTAGCTTGTAAATCTATATATAGCACAAGTAATATTATTGTTGTTAACTAGGCACAGTTGACATTTTTTTCCATTTCCTTTGTAATAGGTTTCTCAAAAGTTAAGTAAAAAATGAAATACGGATAAATGATTTAGAATTTTTTTTTTAGTTTATTGCGATTTTTATTTATACGTATTTCGATAAAATTGTTTATATTTTATTTCTACATTCGATTTGATTTTATGTTATTAAAAAGTAAAACGTTATTTTTCGGTTCCTACATTACATTATTATACGTATTGTGGTAAATAAAACTTCGTTTGTATCGTTGTTCGAACGCGATCACATGTGATTTATTTATAATTTAAAACAAAGGTGGTACAAACAAATTCCTGCATGAAATTTTTATTTTCAGAATAACACGTATTACTATCCAAGTAACGAATGAATGTTATTCTTTGTAATACGATTGATATTATATATGTTACGGTCCAAGTGGAAAAATGGTCATTGTAAACACTGACCAGACAAAATGTACAATGTCTGAGTAATTCAAGCCAAGTAGATAATTATTCACTTAAACCAGACATTGTATACAATGGCCGGCACTGAAAGTGCCAAGTGAATAAAATACACATAATATTATCTTATATAGTTTTATTTTTAACAAAACAGAAGAATATTTTATTTATATTATTTATTATTTATTTTTACATGTATTAACATAATGGAATTTAGAGTTACATAAAATTCCAGAAGCTTTACATTTGCATCTCCGTCTTTGACATTTGTTACCACAAGTGCAGCGGTTCTAGCCTTAATTATTGATCATCTACTAACGATACTACTGATAAAAGTTATTGTAACCTGTAGCAGTGCACTAAATGAAATTATAAAATATAACACTAAAGTACCTCAAATATTCACATTGCCCACACCAGTTTTATTAGTTGTATACAATGCATATGCATTGTATTACAATGACTAGTCTATATAGGGATTAAATATGTATTATATACTTTTTCCCAAATACCTTAGACATTGTATACAAAATATACTGGCATTGTATTACAATGAATGATTTGTCCACCTGAACTGTAACATATATACTTATATATATATATATATATATATATATATATATATATAAAATTCGTTTTCTTCTAGATTTTGATATAGTTAATAAATTTTTTTAATAATTATGCTACTTAACACTTATTATTGTAACGCGCACTCTTAAAGGATCGTCTTTAATAATTTTTTTCGTTTACTTTTTATAATCGAATCCATAAAAACAACTATCACGATGTTTATTAACTGTAACAGTCAGAAAAAAAATAATAATAAATAATATATTCTGTTTAAATGTTGTAGGAAATCAAAGACAAATATCCGATCGGGTCCGAGATGAAAGTTATCGATGATGTCAGGTTCATAGAATGCCCCGAAAAGAAAAAATCTCAACAGATCTGCGATCCGGAAATTGCCGCCGCGATGCTTGCCAAAGACCAAGACGTCGCCAACAAACGTAATTGGTTGATATTTGACGACAAAGAGGTGAAATTAATATTTGTAGTCAACGTTTAAATAGAAAAAAAAAAAATATGTTCGCGCAACGTACCGCGATTAAACCTTTTCGGTTTTGGTCGGATCGCGGTAGTGAACTATTGGGATTTTTTTTTTATTATTATTTTATTACAAAGCAGAAAAAAGAAACGGTCACGTTGGGTCACGTTGTTGTAATTGAATATTTTGTTCGTTCGCAGTAAAATAACGTATTGTTTACCGCGAAACGATTTCAATCCGATGGATTGATGGACTAGATAGTGAACGTATTATGATGGTAGGTCCAGTAGTTCACTACAATACAGGTATACAACAATAAATGTAAACATACCTGCGTGCCGTCCTAACCAAACCGTAATGATTTCTGATCGTTCTCGGATTTCGATCATTATCGGCAAATGAACCGCCGACACGGCCGGGTAACACGATGTTGGCGCAGCGCGCGGTCCACGCCATAAATGCATCCGACGAACCGACGTACCATCCGGTCACGGTCGGTTTGTCGTAGTGGTGCGGTGCGCGAAATTCGATTTCGGCGCAAAACCGTACGTCAAGCGTCCGCGTTTCAACGGGACGTACGAACGTTATGTTGCGAGATTTCGGGTCCCCCCCCACCCGTTGGTTTCGGTCCGTGTTTTCGATCGCGCGCAACGGCCGCGTGGTCAGTGAACTAGAAAACCATCTCCTGCGAGACGGACACATCTAACGTCGCAGATGCCGAAATCGATTCTTCACGATTCGGACGAAAAAAATTAATAAATCAATGAAAAATTTAGAAAAAAAAAAAAAATGTATAACACGTTTTTATCGGGTATACGCGTATTATAACGTGTGTGGTTTTGCGTGTGTGTTGTGTTTGTTGTGTACAGGTACTGAGTTTCGACGCTTACTTCAAAGATACGCCGAGATACGCCAGAAAAGTGGAATACGACATACGAGAGCTTAAGATCATTTACTTCTTGGTGGACGAAACGATCCAAGTGAACGAACCGCGGAAGAACAACAGCGGCTCTCCGCAAGGTTGAACGATTTTTTTATTCTCAAACGGGAAGTTGATGATAAGTTAGCGGGGGATGGGGATCGAACGCTATTGTTGTAGCGACGCTATTGGATTAAAAACACTGTTCGTTACGAAAGTTTTAACGGCGGAGATAAAATAACGTATCGGATACTATCCCGAAAACCGGTTCGTATCGACTGCAACCAGATTTTTTAAACCATAAAACAGGGGTGGCAAATTATTTTGACGTTACGTGCTAAAAATAACCTCTGTTATTTCTTTTTCGAGCGTGCCTTTAAATGAATAGCTCATGCAAAAAGGGATTAAGTCCACAATTTGATGAAATATGATTATTGCAGATTTTATTTAATTGTTTCTGAGCGCATCGTTTCATATTAAAACGACTTAAGTCACATCACTAGAACTTATTTAAAACATACATATATGTTTTTATTTACATAGAATTGCATTGAATGCAATAAACGGTTTTTTCATTTTACCGAAAGTTTAAAGTTATGGACTAAAACCCTTTTTGCATGAAGCGATTCAAATATTATACAAAAAAATATATGTATTATACATTACATGAAAAGATTTATTATTCAAGTATTAATAAAGAAAAAAAATGTAATATTTAAATAAATGTATAGTTGTTACGTTACTTCGCAAATTATTCATCATCTTAATGCGATTTTTTTTTTCTTTATTGAATTGCCAATTCGTTGATATTTAACTTATTACTTGTAACTTTTAATAAATATTAAAAAAAAAAAAAACGAATTTTTTAAAATAATGACTTCCATGAATAAGCCGAAGAAAAAATAGACGTAATTGCCTTAGACGTAGTAGACGTAATGCTACTATATAATTGCATCGAATTACGTTTACTATGTTGTCTACGTTCTTAAAGTACAATTTTAATTTTCTGAAAAACGTCACAACAACAATGAAGTAGTTCAATTATTGTAAAGATGTAATATATTATTTGAGATAAAAATAAAATAAAAAAATTAAAATTTTTGGCGTACCCTTTAAATTTTGCGCGCCATGGATTTGTCATTCTTGTTGTAAAACTATTCTTGTCCTAATATCGCGCATAAATCATTTCAAGAACACATAATTATGCTCGTCCACGTTTTCGCACGTTACGTACGTACTAATTTGTGTTATTTGTTTTATTTGTACTTATATTTGTGTTTATTTTTTATATTACTGACGTTTGTGGAATATTTTTGTATTTTATTATCATATACTAGGCTGTTTGATCAAGAGACAAAGAATACCGTTACCAGGTTGCGACCGAAACACAGGACCCTTTTACAGGCTACTCGATCTGGTTGTCGGTGGTTCGGTGATTTTTTACGGAAAAGAGATAAGGATCACAGGTGTCGACGCGTTCACCAGGGATTTCCTGGTCAAAATGGGCATAGACGTGCAGGACAACGAACCCATTCCCGATGATCCGTATTTCACTTACCGGAAAAACGTAACGATCAGTTTATTCTTTTTTTTCGAAATGTTCGGAACGTTTTTCTATAATTAGGAATCATTTCGATCGGTGCACTTTTCGTGTACGAAAACACCGATACGAGATATTAATCGGGCGTAAGGAATCGCTTATTTTCTTTTTTTTCTATTTCACAGACCAACTTGGATTACGCGCTGACGTGTAGACCGAATCTGATGCGCAATCTGCCGGGGTACAGTAAAATCGATTTCGTCTTGCGATTCAGGGGCTATTGGGACGATCGGTACGAGAAGGACGGCGAATTGCATTTTTTCGACGTGCTGTACCATCTCGTAGACGACACGATGGAGATGTCGGAAGAGCTGATCGACGACAACGATGCGTCTGGTAAAATACGCCATAGGAAGTTCGTGAACAGGCAAAAGTTACCAAAAGTAAGTAGAACGAGTGCGAATAAACATTTTTGTTGTTTCACAGTTCAACCTTGTCTTGTTGTCTTTTTAATAATTCACAAACTCTCAAGACTTCACTTTCTATACAAACCAAACGTCATACGACGTACGTTTTAGTCGTTTTTATTCTCAAGTACCCATAGGTTTTATTTTATTTTCGATGACTATAGCTGATAAAAAGTAAACGCTTTGAAATGCATCACTGCAGCTACGTGCACTTAATGTTGATAAAATTTCGTTGAATATCTAGAAAAGTCCGTGGTGTAAATATCCGGGTCACGATCAAAAACAAGGAATATTGAACATCATAACGAAAAAAAGAAATCAAAACTATTTCAAAATGGACAGTCGGCCTTTGGAAGGAGACGATGAGCCGTACTACAAATGCACGGATTTGTATATCGGGGCGATCTTAAACGTGTTCAATCGTCGCATTGTTTTGGTAAAATGTGATGAGTTTACCAAGACGTTTTATAAAAACGTGTACGGATTAAGTGAGTAAAAGTATATAATAAACAATTATATTATTATCTCTAAGAGCCTAAGAAACAAAACAAGTGTTAACCGATTCCAATTATGTTAACGGAATTAAAATAATGCCTACTTCAAAGTGCTTACACCGTTTATAGTAATAACTACAAACTAACTTATGCAATACTCGATATTAAACGACTCCTTAAAACATCGCAGTTATCAGAAGTGTAAAAATAGTGTTTATTCGGAATTTATTTTATTGGAAAAAATTTAACTAATTTTAACCATTCGACCGTGGATTAAATAGATTAGATTATATACTTTAACTTCGGCAGAAACACGTACTTTAATAGTTAATTGTTAGCACACGTGTTGACAAAGTAAATCAACTTTAAATGTAAAAGATAGTCGACATCTGCTAAACTAAAAATGTTTTTCCAGTATCTGCGCATTGTGATGATAACTTATTATGTTGTTTAGACGATTTCGATCAAATAGAAAGTCCAAAAACATTACGGGAAATCAGAGAAGACCAGTTGAATGCAAAAAGAAAGGAAATAATTCTTAAAAACCATGATGAAGTGTTACGGAAAAAATTAATTAGCCAAGAAGGATCAGGTGTAATATTCGTGTTCCTCATTAAAATGATAACTGACAATCCAGTTAATCAGCAAAGAGATTTTCTGCTCAAATACTATTTGGACGATACTAAATTTGGTGTATATGAATTCAGACAGACCAACTCTGGTGAGTTCAGATGATTTTGTTTACAGTTATCAAACGATTAAGAGCAGTCCCAAAAATGTATGTTAATTTGATCCAGGATATGTATGAAGGGTCGAGTACTAGTGTCAAGAGTCGGTGTGGAGTATCAGAAGGTTTCAGTATAGGAGTAGGTGTGCACCAGGGGTCAGCTCTAAGCCCCTACCTGTTCTCAGTGGTAATGGATGAGGTTTCAAAGGAGATACAGGGTGAGATACCATGGTGTATGATGTTTGCGGATGATATAGTTCTGATAGGAGAAAACCTAGAAGTTGTCAATAATAGGTTAAATGAGTGGAGGTTAGCCCTCGAAGAAAAGGGATTGAGAGTTAGTAGAAATAAAACTGAGTATATTGAGTATGATTTTGGACAAAGAGACCAAGAAGTTGAAGGAATGAGGAGACAACTGACAATAGATGGTGATGTGATAGGTGAAGTTGAGAGCTTTAAATACTTAGGATCTTTTGTTCAAAAGGACGGGGGCTTTGACATTGATGTAAAACATAGGATTAAGTGCGGGTGGATGAAATGGAGAGAAGCATCGGGCGTGTTATGCGATAAGAGAATTCCAATTAGGCTGAAAGGTAAATTTTATAAAAGTGTAGTGAGACCAACTATGCTGTATGGTTCAGAGTGTTGGGCGGTTAACAGGAGAATAGAACAAAGTATGAGTGTCGCGGAAATGAGAATGCTTAGATGGTTGAGTGGAGTGACAAGAGAAGATAGAATAAGGAATGAATACGTGAGAGGTAGTGTTGGTGTAGCGCCAATTATGGACAAAATGAGAGAAAATAGGCTGAGATGGTTTGGGCATGTGATGAGGCGAGAGGAAACGAATGCAGTAAGAGTGGTTATGAAGATGGACGTTGAAGGGAAAAGAGGAAGAGGAAGACCAAAAAAGAGATGGTTGGAGACTTTGGAGAATGACATGAGGGCTGTCGGTGTGTGCAGAGGAGATGTGATTGACCGAGTAAAGTGGAGGTGTAGGACAAGGGTGGCCGACCCCAAATAGTTGGGAGGAAGGCGAAGTAGAAGAAGAAGAAGAAGAAGAAGAAACGATTAAGAGCAGTAACTATTAACCATAACACCGACTTTTGACAAAAGTTTGCGCTTCGTCTGAAAAATGCGTTTATTGTTTTTTAACGCATCATGGATAATAGTAACGATTAAAATTGAATTTCTAAGACCGTCGGTCTTGTTGTGCACCATTATTGTCGATTGTCACCAACCCGCTGATATGTTTATGTCGCGCGTAGGATTACGCGGTGGAATGTTTCGTTATAGACGAAAGTTAAGCAAAAAACAAGACCAAAAAAAGTTATTCGTGTTCCATCAGTTGTTCGTCGGAGCTACTATATTTTTCGACGAGTTTGAGTTTACCATAACCGATGTTGACGACAAAACACTGAGAATCATGATGAACCATCCCAATGAAGTGAACGCTTGTACACGAACCGATCTGAAATAATTCTAAAAAAATAATTCTTGCAGTTCCCCCATAGCTGTTTGAAAACGGCGAATAAAAAAGTGCGCGAAGCGGTCGCCAATGGTTTCTCGAGCCTCGAAGAATTCCGAACGAAGCATTTCCAAGAAAAAGTGTTTGTGGAACGAGAGGAGTTCAGGAAGATCGTGAGCTTCGAAGGCGCGGTAGATGCTCACGTTGGAGTGGTGTTATCGCTAATGCATAAGCGTCCGGATCCGTTTGAACCTTATTCGGATCAGACGTTTAAAAGTGTTGTACAGGACACTCTGAGGAGGGCCATGTTCATACACTTTGACGGTTTGAAGAATAACCTCAGAGTTAGGAAATCCATTCCCGACCGAGGCGAATACGTCGAGCGCGAAGAATGTATCAAAGCGATGAAAAGCAACAAAGTTCCGTTGCACTGGGAGATAATCAACAAGCTTCTTAACAGGTAAGCGCTGAAAGTTTGGCGTAGGCACACTGAAAATGATTCGCTTTTCCCATTCGAAAATCGAGTCTAACTATTATTACTTCAGCGAGATCTGTTGCACGTTACGTCTGCACGCCAACGATAGTCCGATTAACTTTTCATTGTATTATTTCGCTAAAACATTGTTTGATAATATCAAACGAAATATGAACGCGAGGAGAAAACAAGTATTACAATACTTGTTTTCTTGCTCTCGATACATTTTATTGTTTTGGTCCGTTGCTCATATTTCTAACGTATAATTATAAACTGTTATTACTACTGAGATTTCGGCATTGAACTTCTCCATTTTATTACTTTTATTATCGTTATAAACAACACCACGAAAGTGTAATTTTTTAATCTATTGTTCTAAAAAATAAAATAAAACACGTCCTACAGTAGGTTTGAATATTGTCCACTGTTTAAAAAAAGTATCAACTGTTGTCAGTTATTGACGTTTTTATATCAAGTTTAAACCATTTTTGTTCGGTACGTTACATTTTTTTTTTTTTATCAGTTCGTGTCCGATACTCAAACTTTCCGAAATGTTTAGTTTCATTGGCGTGCATCTGGAACATCTCATTTGGTCGAGCTATGTTTATTTTCTCGTAATTACTGTTTTTCGTTATCTTCTCTATTTTTATTTTCCACGCGTCACTGTGCTATGTCCCAGTAGTCAACAATAATTTTCGATAGTTATAACTATGTGGTTATCCAAATGCACGTCATTAACGTTCATAATAGTCCACTGCCTGTAATCTGTATTTTCGTAAAACACGAATGTGACTATTCTCATTGTCAACGAAATCGTGCCAAAATGTAGATACTTCTGACCATTTTGCGTTCAACCGACAAAAACGTAACGCGGTCTAGTTACAAAAATGTACGTATATAATTTGAAAAAAAAAAAAGAAAACAAGAAACGATGCACCGATATATTACAGGTGATTAATACAGAAATATTTTTACGAAAATACCAAATGAAATGTCGGTGCTGGTGTAGCGTGCGATCTACCGCTTACATGTGTTCTACATGTGACCGACCCATTACTATTCAGTTTCCATTCAAGAAACTGTTAATCGCCAAGAAAATTATGTTGACCCATTAACAGGAACATACACACAGGGTGCTGAATGATCATAGTTGGATGTAAAAATATCCATATTAAAGAAAAAGAGAGCCGTACCTATCCATACGTTTCGGTCACATTTAGATCAGAATCGTTGGAAGATATGCCGGAGAAGTAAATCATTGTTTATTTAAAAGATACTCGGGCTACATACGAGTACATTATAAACGACAAAATTGGCTAAAACGAAATTTGTACGTGGATGTGATTTAAATTTGAATATTTTTTGCTTTATGCGGGTAAATATTTTTGAAATCTCGTGGTGTCTTTTGGGTAATGCTAAGCGGTTCACAAATCGCGTTCACCGAAAACAGTGGGGTAGATCGCACACTACACTAGCACCGAAATGTCCAGTTATAATCCGTGAATCGCTCAGTTCAAAACCAAGGGCGCGTCATTTCTCGATAATTTGAATCTATCGATCTATCCGTTCGTTTTCGATTGCGGAAATCGACGTACAGCCGGTAACTTTATCGAACACCGAGGTGTTGGCGGGCGCGCGCGTGGAACGGTCGACGGTTTCGTCCACGTTCAAATATACGCGTGTTGAGAATTTTGATTTTTCCATCCGAAGGTTTACCGACGAGGAGCTGGGCTCTGTGGACTACGTGAACATGGTGGACTTCATGGACTACATTAAGTATCCGACGGAGCTGCCGAGCGGGTTGGCCAGGGTTAGTGCGAAAATATTTCGTTGCGTGTACCGTATAATTACACGGGTGAAAGGGACGACGGCACGATGACGTAACAATAATGTATAATAACGATAATAACCGTCGCGCGCGCGTGCGTGCCGTGTGCGTGTGTTGCAGGAACTATTGTTCGTCAAACCGAAAAAGGTTTTGATCAACGTGAACAAGTTCGTAGACGCCTTGCGGCCGGAGGAGGCGTGATGGGTACAGCTGGCTGAACCGCGATCACGTTACTCGATCGATCGTCCTCGAATGGTTGAAAAACGGGGAATAAATAATAATAAATAAACGAAAAATCCTTTTATTTATTTATTTATTAATGTAATTGTTTCGGCGCACCGATTATTTTTACAAGCTCAAATTCATAGTTTACAATAAGTTCACACGATTATATTTTGGTCGGTCTGAAAATGCATCTACTCGAACTTCCGGTAGAATATCCGGTGCGGTAGCCGTGGCTTCAGTCGTAGATCGGCGGATCTTTTGCCAACTCCGTAGTGGACCGCTCCTTCAGCTTTGTGGAGATTTTCGGAGAACTTTTTCAACTGTTTAGTTGTCCAACGTACGGGAGACCCGTATCGTTCGGCACTCGTTTGTTTCCCCCGGACCACGGGGTCTTTCTTTAGGGCTGTTCTTAAAAACCCTTCTCCCGTTTGAGCACCGTTCGCGTCGCGTCGTCGATGCGCCCACGCGTGGTGCGTACGCGCGCACACGCTGCACACACGTATTGTTTGACGCGCGCGCTGTAGTGGCCGGTAGGGCATGGGCGCACGTATCACGTGAGAACGCCAATTCGACGCACATCGAAAACGGTACTACAATATTCGAAACGCGTCGCCCGCCGCTCGTCGTCGCAACAACAGACCGGCTGCAAAATAATACACGTGCGCGTGCGTACAGCGCGCATTCGTCGGCCATCCCGGAAGCGATGGCCAACATTTCCATTCCACTGCCGCTGCTGCTGCTGCGGCGCGCGCGCTGTATCAGCGGACTTTGCGGCGCTTACGTATAAGTGTGCGCACGGATATCTGCGCACACGCACGCAGACCGGGTGCGTCGTGGCCGTCGTTTCAGAAAGTTATTTTTAATGCATGTTTACGACGCGCCGCGCGTATTTCACCAGTCCGACCGGCCGTCCTTGGCGGCGGTCCGCGCGAGAGGTCCTCCTCCGTGTGCGCTGCAAACGACCGTATTCGTTAAGTTGTGCTGTTGCGGCGCAGTTTCCCGACGTAGAGGCGCCTCTGCAAGGTCGCCTGCCGATCGAACCAGACGGCAGAGTGCGTGCGTGCGTGCGACTGAGATAAGTGGAACAGGTTATTCGATCGAAACGCATAACGATATTACGTGTCTCGTGCATCGTCACGTCCCACGACTTCGCGGCCTTTCCGATCGTTATCGTATTCCTCCGTGCACAAAACGGTACGATGTTTTACCGATACGTAATGTCATTCAGCGTCCGCGTTGCAACCATCGTTTTATTTTTAAAACGCGTAGTCCGTTCGTTTGGTCATCGGCGCATCGTCGTCATCGTACGCGACGATTAGATTGATTAGATTGGCCGTCGCGGGCGCGCGTCATACCGTCCGCGTACACGGAGATCACCGACGTCCGCAACCGTGCGCAGACCTTGCCGGCAGATTGTGGTGGGGGGGGGGGCAGAATGTCCAGGTATATCGATGCGAACACGTAAGTGTATGCTAGCCCATATTGATCGTTCGATTATACGGACAATATTTCGCTTGTAAAAAGTAAAAAAAAAAGAAAAAAAAAAACCAAAAAGTCACGTGGTCGCAACTAAAAACGCAAACGAACCCGAAAATTGATAATAGAACGTACTGGCGTGATCTCAGCGGCCGGAGCACCCCGTAGAGTAATTGAATCGGTTATTTCGAAAAGGCCGTATCTCCATAAAATGAAAATCGCCAGTAAACTTAAAAAAATTATTTTATCAAAATTAAATTCAAATTGAAAAAGGATTGATTAATTTAATCCCCTTATAAGAAACCAACTATGATATAATGTTGATTGTTTATACCTATTGGATTATTCGACGAGGGAAAGAACGTGTAAAACAATAAAATAAAAACGTGTGGACAAATGGCCTTTTCGAAATGACCGATTCAATTGCTCCGTTGCGCTGTGTCCGCGGTGTAGAACATTGTAACTGCCGCGTACCTTAGAACCATCACTACGGTACCTTGCGGAGCGCGCGACGACCGAAGCTATACTACACAAAAACATCGTGCGCGACACGCGCGCAAATGTTTACACACCGTTTATTGTATAAAACTATGATGCGTTAGATTTTTTTCTCGAAACTATGGAAGAAAAATTCGACCCGCAGGAGGGGCAGCTGCAAGTCCTGCCCTCACCCTACGTGCGCAAGCCTATTCCGGCGTTACGGAGGCCGTTTCCATGATGTTTTCCGAAAACTGCGGCAAGCGTCGTGCCCGGAGCGCCGTCTTCTCCTGTCGAAAAACGGGTCTTTCAGTCGACGACGATTGCAGCAGGTTACTGTTGTCGACTGCTCGTTCACGTTGTCAGAACGAGTTTATCTTTCTTTCGCCACAAACCGTGCTATCAAATCCACCGATTGCAGAGCGATCGCGTACGAACACAAATCATTAATTCGACCAACAACTCTTAACTACCATTATTATCCCGACCCCTTTTTTCTTTCTTTTTTTTTTTTCTGTAGATCACCCGCACGTAAATACGTTTATACGAACGCATAACCATATACTCGCATATCACACACCCTCGTTACTCGTTGTTATGGCCGTTAGTGTGGTAAGCATGGTTACCATCCTTCTTGCTTTATCTTATATTTTTCTCCGACCCATTCCACAATCGCCTCGTCCGTAGCCTGTGCGACGGTGTAAACAATGAAGCTGATTTCAAATTAATTTTTTAACGGTTTGTTAACGCACACCTGGTGGCGGTTTATCCGAAATCGTCCTCGAGGTGTCGGATCTCCGCGTCACACGATTGTTAAACATTTACTGTTATGATCATTGTGTAGGAAATATTATTTTTCAAATTACTTGGCGTGATTAAAAAAAAAAAAAAAATTATAATTTAATAAAAAAAATTGTTAACTATTATACATCACGTTATAACGAGTAGAATTCACATATCGTGGTAACCATAATCTAATTATATTATAATTAATTTCATGCTCTATGGTGTGGCGTTCTAAATGCGTGTTTTATATTTTTTGCGTTTAGATGTACTCGAAAACCTCATCGGCTATTCAATTAACACGTTTCACTCGGCTCTTTCTCTCTCTCTCTTTCCGCGACCTTTGAGTGACTTATAAATAGAGTTAACGCACGTGAATCGATGAATATTGTGTGTGCATTAAGTGGTCGAGTGTACGCTCGGAAGCAACGGTCTAGGTTACAACTAATGCATGGGAAAACGGAAGCGACGGAAACGTCCACACGCGACTTTACACGTATGTTAATTAGTGTTGTTCCGGAGGAGAAAGAAATTTCCACGTCCTACAATCGACCGTTTAGGATGTACATGCAGTAATGTCGGTTAGTTCTTTATTTTTGTTTTTTCCCCGCGGTTTCGTGTCTCCCATCGCGTTTACCTACAATTATAAACGTATTATAATACGTTGTAGACTTTTGGTAATTCGGCCATACGATTATCCGGTACGTCCAGTAATCCGGCAGTATTTTACCTTAACATTTTGTCTCGAAAGCATCATTTGAAACAAAAATCAAATTGACTGTTTCGTCGAAAAATTAATTTTTTTAAACTTTGACAGTACGTCAACTTTTTCGATGAAATTGATTTAGGGTTTTCAATAAGTAAAAATGCGTTTTACTCCTTTCATCCGGCGTTTTCGATAACTCGACAGTCCTCTGGCCTGGTATGTGGCGTATCGAGAGTTATCTATATCGAGAGTCTACTGCATTACGTACGTATTAACCCGTGTATACGGAATTCGGGGCGTGAATATTTTGCGCGGCGTCTACGTTCGCACCGGTTTCAATTCGATCCGATGGCAAACGGTGATTCGACGAGACATTCGATTTCGGAAATTCCACTCCGCGTCGCGAACGACTGGTACGCGCGTCGACGGTCACAATTCTCGCACCGTTTTCCCAAGACTTTGACGGACGATCGCAATGGTGCACGAATCGAACCGTTAAAATCGACTAACGCGTCGTAACCGTTTGCGCGTTAAAACGCGTTAATCGTGTGTAACTGCCGAGCACCGATCTATGCGTACTTGCTGACCGGCTCGTCCCGTGGTACACGCCGAGTAAAACCGTTTAAAAACCGTTGGTCGACCGGACACGAAAATACACTGTGTGGAAACGATAAATTACGTGCACGCAAACGACGCGTACCCACCCGTCGAAAACCGTACGGCGCACGATTACCTACCGAACAGGTTGAACCAACAGTGCACAGAACACTGGAACGTGGATTAGGAGCGATCGTCGCATGTCCAACACCCAACCGGTGAAATACGGTCGTACCGCGCACGGTACGTGTGATCGGTTTCGACTGCGAGATCGTAACGAGCCGTACCTGAACCGTGCGAGATGATACGATGTCGGTCATACCCTTAGTAGCTCGGATCGTCCACTCTTCTCTCTTATTGCGTTAATTTACGTTAATTTTCCACGGGTATTTTTTTTTCTCGAACTGCAATAATCCGTTGCAGTCGGCTTAACACGGCGTAGTACCGACATAGAAGTGGACACTGTTGTATCGTTATTCCGTCGATCCGAAGTACACTTTGCGTTCCGTACCGAACGCCGAACTCGTCTCGATACTTAAGCGTCGGATCAAGTACACCGATTATTGTAGACACTGCACGAATACGTCTTTACCAACAACGCAGTCACGCGTAGTAGCGACTTTAACGGGCGAGCACATGTCATGTTTTCGCGCATAACATCCATGCGTATCGAGGCCATTTGTTACATTTGGAACGCGTAATGCACTTCACTCGTTGGACACTTATCGTTTTCATTAGACAACGCGTAGACGGGTTGGGTTAGGTTATTCGCAAGAATAACCTTTCCCATCATTATTGTTATTTATTTTTTATTTTCGAAATGACGGCGAACACAGTCGTTTTCTCTCCGACGTATCATTATATTCAAATCAATCTATTGACGTCGTACTACTGTAACCGAACCAGAGGCGGATGAGGAATGGGGGCAATCCCCATCTCGAGAATTTTTCGAACCGGAAATAATTTATATAATTTATGGGAATTTCATTAGAAAATAAGAATTCTGAGATCAATTGTATCAGTGATAATGACTAGGTAAACATTTACACAGATATTATACTACAGAAAGAAATAAAAAATAAATATAGATTTTGTTTTGTAAAAATGTTGTATTTTTCTTTTATCGAAGCAGTTTAACTTATTACTTAATAAAGGGCGCATGGGCGCAATATAAAATGCATTATGTCCAGGTAAGTTTGCGTGAGTGGTAGGGTAAACTCTTTTTAAAATCGCACCCCTCCCGAGATGAACTCTCGAATACCCCACTGAACCGTACGAGAATGCAAGCGGTGCATACGTATACAAACAATAAATGTATAAATATAAATCATACACCAATCCTGTATACATACACACACACACACACACACACACATCATGTAATATGCAACATCGAGTCCCTTGGTCGTCGGACCATTGTGGACGTCGCGGTGCGCGACGAATCGATCTCATTGACGTGATGCTACGGTCCGGTCGCGCGGCCAATGGGATATCAAGACGAGAAGATGTGTGTGCTTCACGTGTGCGTGTACGCAGACGTAGAAAACCGTAGAAACAGATATATCGCAACGGAGAAAGACATGGAGTTACGGAGGGGGAGGAAATATTGTTATTGTTATTATATTACATGATATTATTTACTGCGCCGCTCTCGTACGCGGGGAGCGACGCGTATGCGATATTACGGGCCGGTTACGTACCATGCGGAACGTTCGATTCGATCGGTTCATTTAACACAATGAACGCACTCGGAATTCGTATACGCGCAGCGCACGTTGTGCGGACTGGGCATCCAATACGTTCTGAGCGTATACAGCGAGCTTGTAATATTATCAATACTATCGAGTACGTGGTACGTAATGTTCACCGTGTGTGTGTATACTTGTGAGATCGGACGGACGGGTTCTGCGATGCAATCTACACACGACCGGAACGATAACGTACGAGCACGGAACGACTAACAACAGTAATACAGCACGTGTGAACAATATTGTGTTTGGAAAAAAAATAAAAAAAATGATGTGCACCATCGTCGTGTGGTTCGCGTGCACCCGCGACAAAGCGTACACGGCGTTGTGTCTCGTCGCAGCAGTCGTGTCGGTTTCGACGAACGATTATCGAATCGTACGGATCGCGAATCTCGTCCGTTGCCGTTACGACAACGTTCTCGATGCGTCGTATTACGCGTCGTCGATGGCAAGACGTAACACACCGTTACGGGCAAACGTTGCGCTCCGACGGCGTGTGTAGTCGAGACGATACGTAGTGCATTGTACGATTTTCAAACGTTCGCGTTTTCGATTTCAAGGTTGCTGACGCAGAAGTAATGTTTTCGGCAAAAGTACGAGTGCTATGCGTTAACGTACTACAAATATATTATCATTGTTTCCGCGCGCGAGTGAACGTTCACCGGTGAATATGTGTTCGCCGACGAATCTATGAATTTTTTCACCTCCCGTTCAAATCTGTCGCATAAATTATGTAGATTTACCGACCCGCCCGTCCTGTGCTATTACAGCGATTATAGATTTGAACACCGTGCACCGAACTACTGCACGCGGCTGATTTTTTGAATTAATTTTTTTCCATCCCAACGTATCTTTGTCTACCTATTCCTTACGTTGGATATATTGTAGTTTCTTCCGTTGATCTTTTTTGTTGTTATCGTATTCTTGGTCAATTAATCATTTTAATACCGAGGTGAATTTTCGCTTTGTTTTTCGGGCGATTAATGTCTAAAACACGACCCCCTGACATGTCTACGAACGTGAAATACAAACGTCCCCTCCCTCGTCGCACGTTCTCGGACGCTATAATATTAATTCGTCGGCACGACGACGTGACAAAAGAGCTGTACCGATCGTGTTATATAGTTGGATTTGAATTATGTAACGAGCCGAGAAAATCACATTATCGGATCGGTTTGAAACACCACAAGCAATATTATTTCGTCGCGTCGTCGGAATCGCGTGCTTCGGATTCGCGTTACGAGTACCGTGCGGTAGATGTGCGCGGCGCGTAAAATATCGCTCTTACCTGCATACATTATATTGTTATTGTTATGTGAACAACGTTCGTGTACAATATACGTGTGTGCGTGCGCGCGTGTATATTTATAGGTATGTACGCGCGCGTCTTATTGTGTTCGTTCGTATTGTCGAATCATTGTTTTGTCCTTTTGATTTTTAATCCTCAAGGACGCGTTCAAAAGTTTAATTACGGTGTCTGGGGCTCGGTTGCTCCGCGGTGCTCCGCGTGACCTATAATGTTCTTCTCGTCGCCGAGCGCGTGCGGCTCGCGTATTACACACATACGGCTGCAAAGGAAACCTCGGGGGTACGAGAGCACACACACACACGCTCGTGCAGGCACACAATGTAAAGCCCGCAATAAGAATATTATTTTGTATATATATATGTATGTATGTATAATATTATTTACACACGCACCCGTATGCACAACGCGTTGGTATGTATTGCATCGTCGGTATTTTTCAAATCATGTATACGTGTACGTATGTACGCATAAATATACGTGTACGGCCAACTCGATTGTTGTACGCAGTCGCTATTGTTGCGGTCTTGCTATTCATTTTATACACACACGCATGTTGGGGTTGGGTTTACGAACATCGTACATATATATATGTATATGCCGCTGCAGTGTCTCGAGTAAAATATCGTACACACGAAATCCAATAACCGGCAGCGGAATCACGGTGTTCGTTAGACACTTATGCGCGCACCGCGCAATACGACGTTTTTTTTGTGCGGTACGTGCGTGCGTGCGCGGTCGGCAATAAACCGTAAACAGTCCTTTTGCGGATCAACGATAAGAATAAAAACATCGAGCCGTCCGTTCCGTCAATACCTGCGCGCGTAGAGTTCGAGGCGTTCAACGGTCGTGTTCGAGTGGAAACACTTGCGAAACACGATGAGGGCGAACGAGAACAACGCGTTGCGCGATAACGATGTGTTCGCGACGGAAATTACGAGTGGGCAAACGCGCGGCGAAAAATATTAACTGGACTCGGCCCGCAGGGAAACCGATTTGTTTGATTTTTAACAGGCAAGACGTCGATAACTGATTGGGTTTTTTTTTTTTTTTTTTTTCGAACGTTAATCGGTTACGGTGCACCGTTTCAAATCATCGAGTCCGTTCGATTCGGATTCGTTGTATTTGGTACTTTTGATATTGTTTTCCCACCGGACTTGAAAACGGCCGGTTGTTCTGACGCTGATTGTTTGGACTGTAATTTGAGTCACTGAACACAACGAGTCATTCGGGGTACGTCGACTTACCGTGTACTATTGTGCTTAGCTCATGAGTAGGGCCCGGATTTAAATGCATTCAAAACCATAGAAATAATGCATTTTACCATAAAAATGACTTCAAAAATGTTATATGTTGTTTTTTTTATACAATTTGTAATTTATAAATAAAATATAATTGTTAAATATTGTTTTATATAAAAAAATAAACGCGAATTCGAATGCGAAATAAAATGTGTAGCTTCGAAACCCTCGTTACGTGGCAAACGAATTATGTACTTACAAAGCATTGTGTGAGATCAAAAATAAAAGAAAAATATGCACTTTGCGTTGAAATCCGGATCCTACTCACAAGTCACAGATCATCGTTATACAACGTATTTTATATAACGCGCTGACGGGTTTATGGTACATGTTTCCCCGTCGGAAAGCGGTTAACGGATGAAGAATGCATATAGAAGAAGGGATTAAAAAATCGTAAGACACCGATTAACCTAGAACGCATGCTGTTAGCACAACGCCCGTGAACACGTCACTTTTGACTCGAATACCGCGTCCACCGGGCGCTGATGAAATATGCGTTTTTTTTCCGTGCGGAAACCGCATCGCGGTCTTCAGAAGCAATACGTTTTCCGTACAAGGATAGTATCAATGCTGCGAAGACCGGGTGTGCAGAGTGTGCATTGCACACAGGCCCGGGCCTCGTACTACACTATGGGGTCTCAAAAGTTCAAATGCTCAAAAATGTATAACGATAACGGGCCTCAAGATTTTATGCTGTACACGGGCCTCGAGTAGTTAGTTACGGCACTGGATAGCGTAACATCCGTAACCACTTTCGAACACTCCGTAACCTACCTACGCAGACTTGGGTAGTATTCCGAACACATTTAAGGTATTTCGAATACTTATTACGAGTATTCCGAATAACTTTTAAATGTTAAATCGTATCTTTTTTAAATGATTTCATTACTTCTCCGTCGTATCTTCTATAAGTTAATATCAGATATTTATTATTGTCGTGAATCATAAACTATAACAGTTATATGATAAAGAAATTCAATAAACTAACATATATTTGGTCTACAGTTTCAAATATTTCTCATGACGTCCATAATTTTTATACTATGAAAAACTAAAAGTATCTTTGAAGTATTCTATTCGGAACGCAATTTGTATAAAGTATTTGAATACATATTCGGAATACTATTTTTTGTAAGTATTCGAGTATTTATTCTAAATACTTTTAAAGAGTATTTTACCCAAGTCTGAATCTGCGTTCGTGTCGATTGGGTCACTGAGAGTCGTAACGTAGACACGTAGCGTAGCGGTACGGTGAACTTGTCGCGAAACGAATGGTCTTGATAGTTTCACAATCGAGACACGGCACGTCTTACGCGTGTGCCCGTGAACATTTATCACATAACCGTGGTCGCGGTGTAAGCTGATGTGCACGTAACGTTAATTTATCGCTCAACCGTCATCATGAACGAAAACGGTATGGTTTTGCAAACGTACCGAACTAATTGAGATCGTTTACGTTATTCTTCGAAACGTATCGTCGAGCCTCGAGCACACGATTCGTTTTTGAGATTGCGTGCGCGGAGACCAAAACAAATATTATTTCCGAAACCGATTACGTTTCGCGTAGAATCTCGTAATTGTTCCGAAAGAATTCGTCGAATATTACCAACGCGAGCACATCGGTACCCCAAGTGCCTACGGCCAAACCGAAAAACGTCCGTTTGAATAAGCGTGGGAGAAAACGATACTCGTACTTAATTTTTTTTTTAGAAAATCGACAAGAGGCCACCTGTTGCCTTGGTTGGGACGGTCTTTACAAGCATGTGTACAAATGCCGATTAAAAACGCATAACCTTCGCCGTTACCGTTTCGCACGCTGACGCAGTGAATCGCATGCGAGCTTATTCACAAGTCTTGTCGTCGTCACGCGTTCGACGGTATCCGCGGTTCTGCCGCCGTTAAACCATGTACTCGCACTAGTAGCACGTGATGACGGTGTTCACATTATTCGAAAATAATTTCACTCCTCCGCCGACCGATGGTTCGGACCCAGGTCGTGTGCAATCGATGTTTCGATCGCATGTTTTGACTAGCACACCAATGCTGACGTTTTTCCAATCGGATACGCGCGCAGTAGTTACGACTGCGTTAAACGCGCTGACGGACTCATCGGTTACCGAATGCAAGCCAACATGTGGATTTTTTTTCGAACACTCTTCCGTATCAGATGTGCGATTCGAAATGATTATCGACGACGACGAACAACGGTGCGATCGAGCGTCCGCAAGCGTGTTCGCGTTCTTACCAACTGTGTTTTTCGCGGACGTGCACTGTTCTGAAAAAATCTGATATCACGAAAAACTTTTGGCTCTCGTGACGCATCAACACGAACATACAACATTAGACGCGCTCGAGAAACCGATAAAAAGGTAATTAAAAAAAAAAAACGTCCGTTACCGGAGTGTCCCGCGAGTGTTGACGTGCATTGTTTTTGATGTTTCGCACGTGTAGGTGCACCTACCCGATAGGCGGCATTAACCATAGTTTTATCAAACGTCGTCGAGCTTCGCCTAAAACGTGCTCGATGTCGTGTCGACAGCGGTATCTCGTCATTGCACGAGCAGTGCACCAAAAAGCTTTCGTTTGCGAAATCAAATGTTTTTGGATTCAAACTACACCGATAAGGATTAATATCGCGGTCACTGCTGAGTATGAAATTTTCATTTTATTTCCGGGTCAATATTGAACGAATACTGTTCTTACGCATTTTTCATCGTCCGATGTTCAGAGCGTCGCACGCAACATCGCGGTACGCAGTGGCCTAACGCGAGGAAGTTCGACCGCAGTTCGATTTTTGGCCCCGAAAAACCCGACGTGTTTTCGAACCTTGTAAAAGACGAGTACAGCAAACTGGTTTGCGCGCGAACGCGGACAACGTATCGAGAGGTGCGATTGGCGAATTTCCAATTGAACGCCGAAAACGGATTTTATTGCTGCGTGAATTTCGTTTCCCGAAAAACTACCGAGTAGTACGTTGTTGTCCGCCTCGACCGATCCGTTTGCAAGTGATCAGGATCGTCGTGAAATCCCGCCGTACCATAAGGTACTTGTCGTTTTCCTGTTCCACTTCATTGTATATCGCCGTGGCAGTAATCGAATTTTAACCATAACAAGGAAACGCGCTATTTATAAAATTTCAATCGTAAGAAATTAAAAAAAAAAAAAACAAAATGTACACATTTTAAAAACGACAGTGTTCTTCTACTATCGATTTTCTCGTCAATAATGTGAACGTGAAAAATTATTTCCATAACCGGTTAAACTAAATCGAAGGAAAAAAAAATCTTTTTACCGACGGAACAATTGCTGATTGTGTTTCACCAAAAACGACCGAGCACATTTCTGACATCGAAACTTTATCCGCTGAGAAACAGTAGGAAATAATTAAACACACGTTCAGTGCGAAACGTCATTCGTGAAAATAACAACATTGAGTTGTACCGTTTGCGCAACGCCGAACGAATCCAAACGGACGTAAAACATCGTATTACCGATATTAACGAGTCGCGCTCGTCCGCGCGCATTACACTAACGCGCATTTAATACGCACGCACAATAATATTAAATGGTACACGTACACGCGGCGAGCTTATAACATCTTGTACCGCCCTTTTTTCGGGCGATATTAGCATTTGGTCGGTAAATCATATCTAGCCGCAGCGATGTTGTACGATGACCGCGATCAGAAAAAAAAAAAAGAAAAGATAATCAGGAAAGATTTTTAACGATTCCCGTGTATACGTACATACACGTACATACACCAGTAGTATTTGTACCATCATCGCCGTGTGGTGGTGGGTGTGTTATTACAGCGCACCTGCGTTGCAGTCGTGTGTCGAACGAAACGTTGTGTACACGTTCAAACGAACGGATTGTTTTCGAACGCAGGGGTTAATGATGCACAGAGTAATCGGTTTCGATTTTTTTTCAAAACCAGTTCACGAAATCACGTTGTCCGGTACAAGCGTACCATCGTTGTTAACGGTCCTCGGGTACTTGGACCGAAACGCTCCGGAACGTATGAAACGGTTCGAGTAGTTGCACCGAGGTGTGGGTGCACAAAAAAATAAAACAAAAGAAGAAAATACGTGTAGGCCGCGAGCTACTCGATAGCAGGCGTGCAATGCGCGGTATCCGAGAGAAGGAACTGCTGATCGTTTGCACGGGTCAACACGGGCGTCCCTGTACCGCGACTACAACGGTGCCGAAACGGAAGGGATCACGTTTGCGGGCCGAGACGACGCGCACTCGTAGGGATATTATTTTCGTTACTTTCGATCGTTTCAATAACCGTGCGGCGACGGCGTGCACGAGACAAAGAAAAAAAAAAAAGCGGTAAGCTTTTTGTCACACAGGTTCGTGGCGGCACAGCCACCGTTGTCGCGCATAATTAACAAACGTTTGTGCGTTCGAGCAGGTTTAGCGCAATATTTTAGTCGCCGTGATCATCGTTTACGCGTCCAGCCGATTCGAAGCAAATCACATTTTCGATCCTCCTTTGGACACCGCGAAATCGCCGAAAACCGGAAATAATTTAAGAACGGTCTTTCAATTCATCACGCGCCAGATAGACGGTCGTAAACGTAAAACTATATGCTGAGCATGAACTATTGATCTGTTAAGTGTTTATCGTTATGTATGTCGTTTCCGATTCGTTGGGCAACAAAAATCGCGTCCATCGCGGCGCACGCGTGCAGCATAATTGCACCTCACAACCGACAGCAGCCGTTTGTGGGCGTGATTTGTAAAAGTTTTCCCTGACCTTAGAGATCGACACACCACGGTCGATGAGTTGTTCAATGGTTCGGAAACACTCCTCCCCTAGAACGCTGCACCGTCGCGTGCCATTTGTTATTAAGTGACTTCATCGACGTCAAACTATCGTGTTCGTTACACGGATAACGAACAAGGACCGGAACAACAACACCGCGAGAGCTAACGACGGTATCAGCGATTAAATTGACAACACGTAGTGTACGGATTAAAATGGTTTACGTGTAAAATAGTTTTGTCCTTAACGTCGATGGTAATTATTAAAATGTACCGATTATGCGTGCAGCTGTGCACACAAGTACACCGCCATAACCCGTTTGTGGTTTGCGTGCGATATCACCGCTTATTATGGTCTCCAGCCTTCTTTACAATCAATGCCGGCGCGGGGGGGGGGGGGTGTTCGCCTAACCTAACCGCGCAGGGCCTCGCGATTTTTTATTTGTGTTATTGTCATATTGTAATCTTACAATATTATACAAAACTGTACAAAATAAACACATAATATTGGGCGTGATAAATACTTAATAGTAATATAATTATATTATAGTTTAAACTTTAAGCCGATCTTAAAATAAAAATAACAGCATAACAATTATGTTTTCATTGTCATTTGACCTAGAGTTGGGGAAAGAGAAGTCTTGTTTTTATAATTTGCACAGGGTCTCGCAAATCATAGCGCCGACACTGTTTACAATACCTCCGTTATTAGAACTTATTTTCTGTAAATGTTTGACGTTTGATTTTTCCATATTGTTTTACACGTTTCGCTGTCAAACCGCGTGTTTGGTATTTAAAGATAATTTTCAACTTGTACTTAACGTTTTAGAAAAAAAATAAAATAAAAATCATGTTTATTTTTACGTCGATTATAAACATCTGAAGTACAGCCAAATTTTTACTATACATTTCTAGAGAAAATTATTGGAAATAATAAACCGAGTACAATTTTAAAAGTGTACGTACATTAATCATTGACAATTAAGAACTATTATTATTATTATTTTTTTTAGAAACGACGAACCTAAGAATCGCAACCATATCAGATTTTTCGTAAATGGAATTATAGTGAAAGTAAAAATGTGATTCCGGTTATTAAAAATTATCGGAAATATTAAAAAGCTATAAAAAACGTGGCCCCCTCAAATAACGTAGTAATAGTATCATTGATGGAAAATTCAAAAAATAAATAATAATCTTATACTCGCGGTCGCTTAGGCAGTAAGAAAAGTTGCAAATATAGTTTAACGCTTGTATAATAATCATTCCAAACGTTCAACAGTATAATTATTAAAAAATCTTTTAAAAATATTCTTCGTTATATGCTCCTCGTAGAAAGAAAAACTGTCGCGAGCGTGCAAATAACTCTTGGCGCTATACGGACTACGTGTATGGTGACAACAACCGCAGCCTTAGGGTTTTACACGATTTTCAAAGTCGGTCGATTCGTATTTATCGTATGTGCAGAGGCTGATTTTATGCGCGCTTTCTTAGTTTTCACGACTTCGATAGAATAAATAATTACGTTTGACTCACGTAAACGCGGACGTACGCGAAATACGACCGTTCGCGTACATGTACTCATATTTACACAATGAAAATCGAATAAATTGGATACCGACCGAAGGGTTAATGTCGTTATTGCGTGCGTTTCTTTCTCGTATAGCACGCACGACGAGTAACGTATACTAGGTACGACAGTGTTAGATGAATTTTCGGAGCTAGCCCGAGAAATATTTTACTATTATTAGATTTGAGCAATCTCTAATCCTAAACCAGAACATTTCAAGTTGAAGAAAAAAAAAGAAGAAGCGCACAATCTTCTTAGTGGTGTTTATTTTTATTTATCCGTACTGTATTAATACACCTCGATCGGTAATAAATAAATTCTACGCAATGTCAAACGAAAAATTTCCCAGGCAAAGAAAAAGGGGAGAAAAACGTACGCGTCCGACCCGAAATCGTTTGCCGCCCCCTCGACCGTGAGATATTCGAAAAATCCCTTTTTATCGCTCGTCTAGACGGTCAGAAGAACCGCTACCTAACGTCAAACGTTAAGTTCACGCTTTAAGTTTGACCGGTTTCGATGGGAAGCGATCAGCGAGTGAATAAAATTTAACACAATATAAATTTATAATATTACTGTTGTCGGCTACGGTCCGACGTGTGCGTGGTACGTGAACGGTGGGTTTTTTCAGTAGTTATACAATGATTGCAAAAGAAATCGAGCGAAAAAAAAACGGATGACAAATACTCTTCCAGTTTAATATGCCTCATCAATTCGAGAAAAAAAAGAAGAAAAAAAACATTCCGAGTGCTCCGCCGCACGGTCACAAACGGTCGAACTGGACTAACGTGTACGCCAAGGCCGCGCGCGCAACTTAAGACCGGATGACATTTAACAGGACCAGAACATAATATTGTTTCTCGAATCTGCGAGTTCGTCCCGCGCCGTGCGAGCGACTACAAGTACGATCGTATGGCCTGCAGCTGTGTAACCAACCGTTTGACGAATAAATGTGCGAAATTAAACAATACAATACATTAGATATGTATAATGTATGTGTGTGTGTGTGTGTTGCTCAACACGCATTACATGTAAAAGTAATGGATGCGTATTATAAACCTCGATGATCAGCATATTATGTTGTTGCGAAATCCTACGAGACGAATATTTACGAATATGCATATGTACATGCACAAGCGGGTACAATTGCTTTAAAAACATGGTCGCGAGCTGCTGCGGCTCGGACACGTAGCCACGGAGAGACCTGGGTGGGCCGACCCCCCCGAATTCGTGTACAAATTTTTTTTACCGATTATCAAAAACATGCTATGGAACAATGCGCATGCAATAAATCTATTGTAATCATTCGGTAGTATAAATTATAATGATGTTGATCGTTACATAACTTATATATACATACATACATATATATATATATATATATATATATATATATATATATATATATATATAGATAGATAGAGAATAACTTTTATTTTTGGAAAATATACAAAATGGACTGCCTGTCAACGTTTATCTATTGTCACACAGGTCGCATAGATATAAAATTATTATAATAAATCCTATATTCGTTATATTCGTGGAAAAATTGAATTAAGTTAAATGTCGGGTCTGTTCGTAGTAAACATTTTGTTAATTGGAAACTAGTGTCAAAATGTGTATGGACTCGACGAGTGAGAACATAGGCAAACAATTATGGAAAATGATACAAGATCCCAAAATCGATAGTTTCCTTTAATACAGACTTTCTAGTCACGTGCCTGCAGTTCGTTCGAAAAATTAACGTTGAGGATTGCGAGTGCACGCGGTCTTCGATTACGTTTTTAAGATTTTGGTAAATTAAAAACTAAAAATATTTTCAAGAAAACCTACGTGCATAAACGGATAACGATTACTTATCAACAGCTTGGTGACTGAACGTGTTGTTGAACCTTAAGCCGTGTCCAGATCTAAACGACATTGAGAGCAATACAATTTCCACAATGTTGGCAACATAATTGTTTGAATGTTTCTTTAAAAATGTTAAGCTTTTGTGTTTTCAACAAAGTTGGCAACAAAATATTAATTTCTACATCGGAGGCGGTAAAGATTAAAGAACGTTGAGAAATATTGTTGACAACGATGTTTTTAAATTTTTGACTGCCGGTTTTGTTGACAACATTTCATAGTGTTATCATCAATTATCAGCATAATATGTACTAAATTACAAAGATTGCACTGTACTCATTACATAACCAAATACGGTGGTGTCTAGGAAACAAGTAACTATTCGTTTACCTTAGCTCGCCAGATAATGGATCTGTATCATAACGGATAAGATCATTCAGCGTATTTGCTTCATTAATAGTTTATCTACGCTGGAGGCTAGGACGAACTCGAAATATTTTTTTTTTTTTTTTAATAGAGCTTAAAACAATTGTGTAAGTTGCTGCAACTACTACGTCTCCCTGGTTGAACATCTCGCTAAACACTGAAATGCTGTCAATAATGTTTCTTCGGTCCAGACTACGTATAAGATTATCCTTATTATTGACAATATTGTTGGAAACAATTACCGACAATTGTTGACAACAAAGTTGCCCGCAATGTCTCTTTGGTCTGGACGCGGCTTAACACAACTTTGGTTCGGCTGAACGTGTGATTCGGTACGGTTTTCGTGGTGCGTACGCGTGTCTCTGTAAGACGGTCACAACGCAATATAATTATGCGGGTGTGGCGTTCTCTTAAGAAGTATGAGCTCGCGATTAACGTTTTCTGTTTCGGTACATTTTTCAACGAAATTTATTGTGCACGCGAGAAATCAAAAGTTTTTCGACGTTATCATACATACGCCATAATGTACAGTCGGATCAGATCATTACGGAAGACTGGAAATTTCACATAAAATCATTATGAGTATTATGACGTTTGCGTACACTATAGATCGGTACGCGGGCCCCGTCCGGCACACACGTATCTTTTATACGACTCGCACCAAATTCCAAAACTAGGAAATTCGGTCGAATATCCAACCGTTTGTTTGTATTGTCTGACCCGTGAACCCTTTTTATTTTGTGAACGCGACCCAAGGGTCCAAAAAGATTGTCGACCACTGCTTCTCATTATGCCGTGTACTATTTTTACACTCACAATCGGACGGCATTCATTCGAATCGAATATTTGTATTATGTTCAGATACTGTTCCCTCCCGCCCCGCAACCGTTTTGAACACCACCATACGTATTACGGTGGCGCGTTCCACACGTGTTACGGAGAAAAAAAAAAAAAACCGCATGAAAATAAACGTCGATATTCTGTCGGCGGCGGTGTGACGTAGTGGAGCGAGTAAAAAATAAATAAAAATATAAATAAATATTATCCTAACGTCCTGACGCGGTATAATACTGTTGTACACGGCTTTTGTGTGCCCACATATTATTTGCACACGAACCACCGCCGCCGCCGCCGGACCTGTTTATATTCGTGATTTTCACAAGGCAAATACCAGTCACGTCACACACAGCAGGAAGTCCGTGCCGTTTCCAGTATTCGTGTAATATATACGTGTACGTATGCACAGGTGCAACTAGACCAATAATTTTGGGGGTGCACAAATAGTGAAGAACTCACAGACCCGTGGGGGCAACACATGGCGGTGGAACCCGATTGAGCACGGTCCCTATCACGGAACAACCTGATTGAGCGCAGTCCATATTTTTCAACAACCCGATTGAGCACAGTCAAATGAATGCAACGTTGCTAATTTTTCTGTCCGACTACAACCAGGCTATACATGCGTCTTTTGAAATACTCGTATACTCGTAATTTTTGTGCTTTACAAGTCGTATGGGTGGATGACTGACTGTCATAAAATTATAAGTTTTATTGAAATACAAAAAATCAATTCAACTATAATGGTTTACGATGAATATTTAAGAAATAAAAATTCTAAAGATTTACTAAAATATTTATTAAAAGTGGGAAATAAGTATTTAGGGATGCCACTTTAAAACTTTGACAAATAATAAAATTTGTATAACACAAAACAAATATTAAAATAAATATCTATATTAATCAATACCTATATTTGTAAAATAATTTAATTTTATACTTTTGTACACTAATTATTACTTTGATGATTATTATAAAATAATTCCTATAAATATTTCAATTTCTTTTAAAATTATTATTTAGCTATGTGGCACGGCAACGTTGTACGTATTTTTATGCTCAATCGTGTTATATTTCGTATTTCTAATGTTTAATTATAAATGTGCTCAATTGGGTAGTGAAAAAGGTAATCTGTGTTCAATCGAGTTACAGCCGCACATGGTACCTACACATTTTTTGGAAAAAAGATTATATTTTTTGGGGGTACACATTTTAAACTTGGGTGTGCACAAGTCCCCTGTGCACCCCCCATTTGCGCCAATGTACGTATGACGCGGTCGTGTCTCACGGATACCGCGATCTCACCCGTCACACCCCTTTGTCTTGGTAACACCATAGGTTCGATTAGGGACGCCCGAGCGCTTAACAGAACCAGTTTTGGTGTCGGCGATGTGTCACGAAGCTTTCGCGGACGGTGAGCCGACCGCCGCGAATGACTGACGTGTTTTGTCTGCTTTTAGCCGTCTTCGTGGCCTTTTTATTTTATTAGCATTCTCGAGTCTTATGACATTTGTATTATTACCTTTTTTTAAAAGAAAACCATTGTGCGTGTTATGACAATTATTTATTATTACTTCTTTTTAAAAGAAAACGTTGTGCGTCTTCCGACACTTCTATTATTATTATTTTTTATTTCTTTATTATTGTTATAATGATAAATATTATTATTATAATTTCTAATAATTATTTTTGTTATAGTTTCTTTTTTATTAGTTCTTTATTATTACATAATCTAATTACTATTATTGTGTTGTGTGGCACCGTGACACGTATATATTCGTGTGTATTTAACGAACACTGGAAACTACAAAAATAACACGACGTGTACGATGCACGTATTATTATTTATTGCCTATTATTGTGATTATATTTCATTCATCGCGTTATTGAAACGGACGGATTTGCCGGGGCAATCTTACGGCTCGAGTGTGTCCTTTAATAAATGTTATAATGCTCACGGATTTGTTTATCCGGCAGCGAACAAACGGCCGCATTGTGCTCTACACTGCACGCATATACCGTAGGACGCAAGCCTTGGTGTATCCGCAGTATGTGTGTATTGGATTGCCGGGACCGTGTGCGTGCTCCGTACGGTTGTGCGCATCATGTTGTTACTATCGAAATGTATAATAATAGTCGAAAACGCCACGTGTGACTGGGTAGGTGCAGGTACTGCTGGGCGCTGGGCCCGGGAACATTATGATCATACGTGATGGTTTCGCCGGCTACCGGAATCGATTTATTTTAATATGTTGACACTACATAAAAAAAAAAAAATTATAACGAATTTAATTCGAAGATAAAAACCCTCAACTGACAATATTGCCGTTTTATTTTCAACGCTAATATTTTCAGTAGGGATTTTCTTGTGATTCGAAAAATGACACATAGTAGGTATACATAGGTCATAAATGTACACGCTGAACCGGAAAGTCAATGATTTGACCTATATTCAATAGAGATCTATTTGGTTTTTGATTCGAACACAATAGCCGGTAGCTTATAATATTGTGCATTATTGTCCCCGTCGAGACAAACGGTCGTTGCTATTATAGGGTATCGAACTCTGCGTGCGAATTCTTTATCAATAATAATTGTTGTCCCTCATCCCTTGTAGCGGTCGGTCTAGTAATAAAATAACCGACAAACCTATTGTGTTGCCATTTATACGCATGAATATACACGCTGTACAAATACTGAGTTTTAGCGGTCCCGGGTAGTTTCACTTGTTTATAACTCGCATACGAATCGTTTTATTTGTACAGTTCGCAGTATATACGCGGGGGTGGGCCTATTTCGTGCGGAAAACGTTTGTATTGCTGCGTACGAGTGGACCCCATCAGAGTACTCATCGCGATGGCTGTTGACGAGCGCGTTGAAATATCCGACGGGCCGCGGTGACCGAAAGGATTTATCGAATGACCGACCGTCCGAAATGTACAATCGAAGGGGTTATACCGCAACAGCAAAAAAATACGTAGTGATGAGCCGATACGAAAAGTCGTTTTTAGGTATACGATAAAATATTTGTAAATACACTGTGTTAGAAAAAACTACAGCTATGATTTTAACGGGTTTCGAACGTACCTACTAGCGCGACGATGCGACCGCAACAATATTTTTGTAACAATGACGCGTCACTGGATCACCGCACTTCAGACACAACTATTGGGAATCGATATCGCGTGAAAATAAATTCGCGGCGCAATCGAAATGCCGGATTCACCGAACACATTTGTAAACCACTGGCCTCAGTACGGCGCTGACGATCCGCGATTTCATATGATCAATTTTTGACGATTATCAACATTAAAGGCGCACGGTCAAACAGAAAGTGAGCTGCTCGCCGTGATCTGTGATGTCAAACAACGAGCGGGCAATTTTGCGCGGTCCGTTTGGTTTTATACCGTTTGTAACACGTTTGCTACACCATTTCCGTTGCGGAAAAAACTGTACGGTGATTAAAATTACCTAATTTGAAGCTGTGAAAGATGACATCTAGTAGCGGTTCTGACGAAGAACTTCCTCTTCTCCTTGCACCGAAGAAAACCGAGCCACAAAGAAAATGGATGCACGAAATAAATGGAAAAAGAGAAGAGTCTGATGAGTTTTATCGCCTCGGCAGAGAATCAATTTCTTACGAAGACCGTTTTGTAAGTTATGGACTAGATCGATTATTTTTTCAGTCTCATCTGCATCGTGGTGATGGAAAAATGAAAAAATTCGTTGACACCATTCCGCCGGGGTGGCCGCGCTATTATTCTTGACAAGGACGACGCAATCCAAGGGAACACGGTGCCCGCGGCCAGCCCGCTTTCAGTTTGTATACACACATAGAAAAGTGTAGTTGATTCAACTCTCGAAAATGTCAATGCTATGCGCAACTGCACGTCGTTTTCCAGCCAGTTCTAATTTGTTGTCAATTTAACAGAAACTAAATGTTGATCATAACATTTATTTTAAATACATAAGTAGTAGTTATCTCTGTTTCAATTGTGAATCAAAATAACCACTACCTTATTTAAAACAATAATTCTGTTGGTGATTATAATGTTATTCTATTGTTAAAATAACTCCAACTCTTAATGAAATCAACTCTATTTATAATATAGATCAAATAAAATTTGCTTCATTTCTACTTCGTTATTGTAGTTGTTTGATAAGAAGAAACTCGTGTAAAATTACACTATGTAAGTGTTAAAATAACCTAATTTTTGTTTTTGATTTAATTGAAAGGAAATATTGAATCAGGAAATTTTAAATAATCAAAATAATTTTCTTGCATGTTATTTTTACCACCATAGGCGTAACTAGGGGAGCTTAGCCCCCCTATAAGGTTCTTAATTATTGCTAAATCAACACCAATATTTCTATGTGTGTAGCGTTCGCGTACGATGTTGTCGATCGGCGCAGAGTCGACGTACGCCTTAAATGCAGTCCCCCGTGATTTTTCCGTTCTGTACCTCGCGGACTTTCGGCGCGATCCGTGCACGCCGCCCCCTTACCGAGCGCGTCTTTACCGACCGGACACGCGCGCACACGCACGCAGTACAACAGACTCGCCCACGCGCACGCGCACGCAGGCACACGCGTGTACGCACGCACGCGGCCGGAGGACGGTGTAAGAAAAATGTAAAAAAAATATTGCGCAACATCGCGTGACGGTCGTCGTCGTCGGTCGTCGCCGCGAATAGCTGTTTCTCTCTCTCTCTCTCTCTCTGGCAACAACGTAACGTCGGACGGCCGCGCTCGCCCGGTCAGGTTAGGGCCCGGCCCGGTACGTTGGCCGCCTGTGCGCGCCAACCGCGTCGCGCGCACGCATAACATTACATCGTTATAACGGTGCTTGGCGCGCGCTCGTCTTTCCGAACGTAGGTCAACGTGATTCATCACCGCCGCCGTCGAATCGCCACGACGGCGTTTCTTCCATGCCCCTTCTACTCATTCTCATCAATCACTACTTTTTTTTTTTCCGTGTTTATATCTTCCTTTCCCCTTTTCTTTTCTTTTCTTCCTCTATTTCCATTGCCGGCACGTTATCACGTACGCACGCGCGAACACGCGATTTTTACTGCTTCCACCGCGGTTACGGTTGCGCGACGGACGATCCGTTGTCGCGCAACGCATTGTGCTCGGACGGTATAGTACGTAGTGGGTGCCGTTGTCGTGCGAGCGTGGGAAACGTATGGTTATGTCGTCCAGCGCGCGTTAGGTCCGCGCGTGGACGTGAACCACCGGCAGCGGGGGACGATCGGGAACGCGGTCGTCGCGACCACGCGGACGACGATGACACGTGTTTCGGTCTCGGTAACGTGTAGAACGCGCGAAGCCAGATCAATCATTCGGGTGGTGGCGAGGGGGGGGGGCAATAGAAAAACCGTTTTATTAATTTTATCGATTAATTACAACGTCTTCAATTAACGATCGTCACCGTAAATGATTAACTCACATTTGAATCAACACTTATTGATACACTCTTTTTTCCAATACATCGATCACCGTTTTCCGATAAAAATGATATCGGGGACTGCGGGCCTGGCGCAAAGGAAAACGGTTCGGTGGGCGGCGGACCCAGAGCCGGAACTGGTTCAAGGGTAGGCGGAGGGGTACTACGGCCCTGGGCCGCAAGTCCAAAGGGGGACCGTTGACCTACGCGATTGCATCTATCTCGCGGCGTGTACCGTACGGCTCCGTGACCGTGTAAGCGGTGGGATCGTTTCGCGGCGCGGGTGCGTGAAGTCCGTCCGCGCGTTAAGTCCCTTAAGTCCCAGGACCAATAGTCGCCCTCGTGTTATGATTAGGCCTCGGAAGTTAATTTTGAAAGTTATCGAAAAACGCGTTAAATTTTTTGTTTTTTTTACATAAAGTTTTTTTTTTCGTTTTTTATATCATAATTAAAAGATGGGAAGAAATATGCACGACCGGATCCATACGATATATGTTGTATTTACTTCTGGAATTACAGTTTACAACTAGTAGTTTTGACAGGTTTTCGAATACAAATGAACGACGATTAACTACCAACATATTTTTGTAAAGAGAACGGAGTTACAACGGAAAAAATTGGTTTATGAAATACAAGAAGTTATTAATTTTAAAGTCTTCAGGTTTTCAATTCTTCTGAGATGTTTCTCGTTTTATAAATCAAAATTACAATTGATCGAACATTTTTACTTAATTTAATTTTTTCAACTGCCACGGTACCATTATCATTAAGCATATTAACCGCATTTTGTATTGTCTTAAAATGTTGTATTGATATAAACTATATAATATTATGTCATTTAAAGTATCTATAATTTTAAACGGGTTTTATTTTATATCGTCGTCGTCTTTATAAAGACATGCTTGTCAACAAATATATTTTGAAATGTACTCAAAAAAATGTAAAAAAAATAACATAAGTAAAATGCAATTTTATTTTAAAATATGCATATTTATGTAAAAAAAAACCTCAAAACATGTGAAAACACGCAAACTAAAAATTCAATTTCATCAGTTTGCGATTCGGATTTGTAGCTCATGCAGCAACTTTCCGACGCGCTCGGTACAAACATGCAAACGCATGAATCTTCGGACCCTAGATCATAAACCGACACTAGCGATCGCGCTCGACGGTACTTACACGGTACGCGTAAAGAGTGTGAGGCATACACGGCTTTCATTTTGTTGCACAATTCGCTTTACGTTTAGCATCCGACGTTTTCCGAGAAAAATGAGAAAAATGAGATTTTGGTATTTTAAAAACGAATAGTTTTCTCCGTATAATATTTACAACGAATCAAATTTTCGAAGCTGACACATTCAGTGGCATACAACTGCGAGAACGTGTATTGTCATTGAAACAAACGTTCACCGAGTCGACGAGTAAAGCCATAAAACTTTTATGAGCGAACGATAAAACCGGATAAGCAATCTATAAACAAGTCCAGATATAACGGAGGGCGATGCACAGTGGTAGGGTTTTCTAATTCTTCCCGATAGAGCAGCAGCATGTAAGCGATAATTTATTTTTTAATTTCGTGAAAGAGCTAACATTTTTCCCCCCACTAATCATGCGCTAAAAAAATTTTACTCGATACAGCCCATGAAATTCCACGCACAAAGAACCTTCATTTAAAATTTCAAAACAATCGATAAAGTGGTTTTCGAGATTTTTGCGGACAAACAAACTGTATCTCTTAAGATTATCTAAGTCATATCAGCGATGCTGACCTCGCACCGGTTAAAAGCGAAACGGTTTTTGTGTAATTTTACTTCAGTAGATTAAATCATGAACAAAACTGACGTACATCACCCCAGCCCAACCATATTGGAATTTTTGAAAATTTACTTCACCAAGATTTAGTATGAAATTTGTATGAATTTGTACGACCATTTTCAGAATTTGTACGTTATTAGTTTTTCCGTTATCGAACAAAACTATAGGTTGGGCTGGGGTGACGTCACCCCAGCCCAACCTAAAGGGATATTTTAGCGTTTTCGATTTTTTTTCAATGCCATATTTTAGTACGTAATTTGTATGAATTTGTACGACCATTTTCAGAATTTGTACTATTTTAGTTTTCCCGTTATTTAACAAAAACCATAGGTCGGGCTGGAGTGACGTCACCCCAGCCCAACCTAAAGGGAAATTTTAGCGTTTTCGATTTTTTTTCAATGCCATATTTTAGTACGTAATTTGTATAAATTTGTACGACCATTTTCAGAATTTGTACTATTTTAGTTTTCCCGTTATTTAACAAAAACCATAGGTCGGGATGGAGTGACGTCACCCCAGCCCAACATAAGGGAAATTTCAGCGTTTTTGATTTTTCGTGGCTGTATTTTTAGGAATCGCGTTTAAATTTGAAATAATCATATAAATTTTTATTAAAGTGAGTTTATCTGTCGTATCTGTGCGATATTTCATAATCATTAATGGTACAACATATGTAAAATCTTCCATTGAACATAACAGTTTCCATTGGATATGCTATTAATTATTACCTACTTTTGTGTAGAGATGAGTTTATTTTCTCTACATTGTGATATTTATATGTATACACAAAATATAAGTTATACTTTATATATGAATGTATGATAAACATTATATTAGATTATTAAATTATTATTAAAGATACGTTATTTATATTATGTTGTTTAATATTTCCAAAGAGATTAATTCATTTTGGGTATTATTATTATCATTGTTATTACTATTGTTAAATTCTATTCAAGCGTATATTATATTATTTTCCCAAAATAACTTATTTTAACAATAGACAGTTTTATATCATAGTTTATATATATTTTTTGATACTAATTGTAACACGTTTACTATTTTTGGTGTTCTTTTAAAAAAGTAATAATTTTATATTGATAATCATTTTCATTTTAGTCGTGACTGTCTTGACTATGAGTGTGTAATATCTGAATAATTTTATGTTAAGCACTTCCAAGTAGTGATTTTTAATACAATTATTTAGTATTTATTCTTGTTTTAATATTTTATTCCATTTTTTAATTTGTTAAAAATTTAAAATGAGAGACCGAAAACCCAAGATCCGTCCTGATGACATTATAAGTGCTATACTTAAATTTAAAGAGAGATTTTTACTCTAACTTGAAAACTAAAAATCGCAACAACTTGAAATTTTCACTAAATCTTTATATTGTCGTTTTCTATACATGGTTAAGTTTTCAAAGTATTTTGACATATTTTGACTTATTTATAGACAATTTAAATTTTCGATTTTTGTAAAATTTTTGTTTTTAAACATCTATAAAATTTAATTGGCAGACCGAAAACTCTTGAAAATGAAATACAAAGTTTATAATAAGTTAAACTTATCGTAACTAAAAAATATCGGTGATCGGTTAACTCAAATTTTTTTTATAAGCCGTTAATGCTCAAATTTGTATAAAATGTGTAAAAATCACGATAATTTGCAAGTTATTTTGAAGATAAAAATTCATAAAATTTTTTCTGTTCATACTTAAGGTTCAAAATTTTAACACTAGGTTATCTATAAGTTACTCTTCAAAAATCTTTAAAAAAATTTCTACCGAACTTAGAAGAAAAAAAGCCACGAAAAATCAAAAACGCTGAAATTTCCCTTATGTAGGGGCAGGGGTCACGGCGTTTTCAAACTTAATGAAATCACCGCCGAAGTATTATCGCACAAATTCTGAAAATGGTCGTACAAATTCATACAAATTACGTAGTACAATATAGCACTGAAAAAAATCGAAAACGCTAAAATTTTCCTTTAGGTTGGGCTGAGGTGACGTCACTCCATCCCGACCTATGGTTTTTGTTAGATAACGGGAAAACTAAAATAGTACAAATTCTGAAAATGGTCGTACAAATTCATACAAATTACGTACTAAAATATGGCATTGAAAAAAAATCGAAAACGCTAAAATATCCCATTAGGTTGGGCTGGGGTGACGTCACCCCAGCCCAACCTATAGTTTTGTTCGATAACGGAAAAACTAAGATCGTACAAATTCTGAAAATGGTCGTACAAATTCATACAAATTTCATACTAAATCTTGGTGAAGTAAATTTTCAAAAATTCCAATATGGTTGGGCTGGGGTGATGTACGTACAAAACTGCACACGTACGCGTCGCGCGTAAAAAATGTAAGACTAGTCAAATGTTATTCAGTGTACATTTATAAATAATCATATTACAAGACGTATGAAATGTAGAAAAAATCGTTATAAAAAAAAAAAAAAGAAAAATGTACCGCAGTAGAATTCGCTTATAACGTAATATTGTAATTAGTTTTGATTGCGATAATATGTTTATGTTTGCGACGATTGACTGTTTGAACTTCAACGTGAACAATTCGCAATCGTACGCACCACCGTGCAATGGTAATGAACGTGACACTGTAGCTGTGGCGGCCGTGCAACGATTTCATTAATGCTTTTGTTTCGAAACGCGTGTTCTGGTTTCTCTTCGTTTCGTCGGAGCAATATCATGCAGTCATAATCAGTGGCGTATTAGTAAATTTTCGTGGACAGAGGGGGAATTACTTTAGTGTTTATTAATTAGTATTTTTTTTTAATATTACAAATTAAAAATACGTACAAGGTGCGAATTAATAATTATATATTGTCAAACAAATATTTTTATACAAACATGATATAAATCAGGGATGGGCGACTGGCCGCCCGCGTACGTTACTATCTGGCCCGTGCTACATTTTCAAATTGCTTCATTAAATTTTAACGGCTATCAGTAACTAATTTTTAACGTTGATCGTAAAATGTGGTTATTATATTTTTCTCTAGCATTGAAATCCAGTTTAACCATTAAATGTCTAAACATAATTTATACCCGTATCGGCATACCTAACACTAATTGTCAATTTTAACGAACTTTTTTCATTTTTTCTCTATTTACTATAGAACTGATGGTTTTGATGTTTTAAAAAATTGGCCCTTTAGTTACTTTGAGTTGCTCATCCCTCATGTAAATCGATGTTCTCATTTACCGTACCTTCGTAGTCGTAAGTCGTTTATGGCTTTTGAACGTTTCATTTCTTCCGACGGAGGGGTCAAGAACCGGGAACCCTTTCCCCGAAAATACACCACTGAGCAATATTTTCGGTCATCGATGAACCGGTTTCTCCTATGCTTGGTTAGTTACCGTCCAGAACGGGTTCGGTGGATTTGAACAGAACGTTGCGCACGTACCGACGGTAAATCGAGCGGTGATCGTTGCGCGGACGAAACGCCGTCACGACGTTACACCTCGGATCTGGGGGCCTATTCAGAAACTCATACGAATAGGATCCGTATACGGAACTTTTTATTTCCACATGAGTTTTCACATGATCTTAAAAAACCGTATTCTGAAAACTTTCCGTATACGGACATAATTATGTCATGTGATAGGTATTCACTTGATTCCTTCGGATGGGTTTCCGTATGTGAAAATAGGTTTCCGTGTACGGAAATAAAATTTGTGATGGCCCGTAGCTCTATATAGTAAGGATAACGATAACTTTTATTAGGGTCTAGTGATAATTTTCTTCGGATGAAAATAAAATTTGATATTATTATTTTATATATTCATTTAATTCAATTTTATGTATTATTTAATACATTTTATATATATTCATATTTTAATATTATTATTATATTTATAATTTATTTAATACTTAAGACTTAAGTTATAAGAAGTAATAAGACTTAAGTTTATATTTTATGAATATGTTTTATGTTTATTTATTAAATAATATCCTTCAATTATTATCTATATTGCGTTTTATAATGGTATTTTGAATTTAGCCGATTATTGATAATACTTTTAGATTTATTATCTTCACGTTTTAATGTAGCTTGAGTAAATCTTTGGTTCAGTTTACCCTTTAATAAGTCTTGGTGATTTACCAGGGCAGCTTTTTGGTCATTCGTCACCGATTTACTTTTTTTCTTCTTTTCTGATTCCATTTTACATAGATGTATATTATTATAAATTAGATAAAGAAGAACGTTTCAAATTAATTTAATTTACGCAAATCATTACAAATCATATAGGTAACAATGATAATGTCTATGTTATTTATATATTTCAAATTGTTTTCCATGATATTTTCTTGAGAAACCCAATAATTTGCAATGTTGCCGCTGTTCGTCATGTGAATGTTATACTCGTACGGATAATGCAGGGGATGCGGATTCGTATACAAGTATATAGATTTTGTGAATACCATTTTTCGTTCGTACACGGAAACGAATCGTGCGAATCATTCGTATACGGATCCTATTCGTATGAGTTTCTGAATAGGCGCCCAGGAATCCGTAATTGTTTGAGTAAAATTTACAAGTACTAAGTTCCGCACGCGTACACCGTACAGCACTGCGGTGAAACGGGAGAAACAACGTTCCACGATCGATAGACATCGAAACGCTTGGAATTACGTTTTGACGGGAAAGTGGTCGAAGCTCAGGTTTAACGAACCCGTCCAGAGTTCGACGTGCAGGTGCTCTGCCGCGGTTTTTCAGTCGGTAGTCGTTTCAATAACAACAACGAATCGGATGTTCGGAGCGCGTGGTCCACCTGCGGTTGACGGCGGCACAACGTTACATCCGTGTCGGGTTTTCGCGACTTTTCGCGCGCTCGTCGCCCCGTGCGCATACAACGGCGTTAGAAATGGACATTACAACGTTCATAATATTATCGACATTTTTTGTGTGCGTGCGTGTCCCGTCGCGGTGCTCGAATGCGATCGTAAATCGCGACGACCGCTGACCATGGGAAACGAAACAATCGCCGTTATCGGTCGTGAGCAATAATTATAATAATAATATGAAAATGAACGTCGTCACACGTACGTGTAAGTGATTGCGATATCACCTTCGGCGACGGGTAATTATAACTGTGAGCGGTACACGTTAACACTGTATCACTGGGTCCCGTGCGAGAATCGGTGCCGTTGAAAAATTCGAATTGCACCGTAACGGCACACGCGCGTTCCAGTAAAACTATCATCATCGGGCGTCTCCTCCGATCGTGGCGCGGTATTCTTTCGTAGGCCGCGGCGATACACCCGTACGGCGGAACCCGTTTTTCGCAGCGGTCCTGCGACACGCGTCGGTTACGTTGTCACCGTCCCCGTCACACGATCCCTGCGCAGCCCTCTCGCGTGTCCCTGGAAATCGTCCGCGAAAACCCGTCGGACGGGCATCACGTTCGAAACGCGATCCCGCGCCGCGGTACGCGTGTCGTGCAGAACTCGTTTTGCGCTGTGAAGTTTTCCGATGGCAACGATCGAGTTCGAATAGTAACACCTACGGCAAAACTACGATCCGATAGTACGCACGTTAGCATTAGAATCGTGAATTCCGTTTTGAGCGCGCGAGCTACATTTTTTTCAATAAAGACTACTCACTACTTACTAACGTGCTATTAAATTCTTTCGCGATAAATACACCCTCAAAGTTTACTTCTGCAACGAGGCCCCCCCTTTAAATCTTGGGGCTCCGATGAACCCCCCCGGTTGTTGCAGTTCGGATACAAACAACAGAAACGATACGCATACTTACGTGTGTGACGCACTCGTTGCTGTGAATCCTGCGTGCTCGATCGCAGTACCGTTTCGAGTACCGAAAAAACAAATCGTTTTTATTATAATTATTTTTATCGTTCTATTACGAACGTTCGCTTCGTACGGTCTCGGTCGACGCGCGTTTTCTTTTGGTTTTTCCAGCACCCGATCGCGCGCAATTACCGTAGGTTTCAATGTTAATGTTGCGTTCGCATACACGTACACGTCGTCCGGCTAAAACGAGTTTCGAGAAAAGCGACGGTTTAAATAACGTATGTACATTATTTATATTATGTGTGTCAATAGATATTTTTTACGTGTACGGGAAAAAAATTATAATAATAAAATTGTATACTCGCAGTATTATATACTCAACGTTTCATGTCCACGGGAAAAATACATTTTATTTACACGATGGTTTATAATAATATATACTCAGTGGGTTCACAGTGGTACCGGATCCTTTAAAAACGAATTAAATTTTATTCCGTAATTCAATAAATCGGAATTTCATCAGTATCGCCAAAACCAAATGTTTATTACGCACGAAAACTGGTTGTGTTTTGACAGATCGTTTAAACAACATTGAAATATACGTGAAAACGTGTAACTGTAATAAGTCCATTAAAAAAAAATAATAATAATAATAATAATAAATAGATAAATAAATGGGAAAAACACACGCTTTCAAAGTTTGTGTTAAAAGCCTAAAATAATGTTCGATTGAAAATAACGCAATGAAAGTAATTACAACGTACCACACAGCATACATGTTGAAACAATAAACCGCGACATTATCGAAACGTATCGGCGAGCGGAGCAGCAGGGTCATTTAATGTGATTTCGTATAGATACGAGCGTATATGTACGCTTCATGTCACGTAAATGCACCATGCCAATCGTCGTCGCAGCGCGTATTGCGTTTCAAAAAAAAATTAAAAAAATACGTGACGGTACAACGTATCCAATGGCGGTTTTCAGAATTTTTTCAGAGCGATAGGTCCTTTGATATTATTTTATAACATACGTGTAATCTATTTCAACAATGTATTACTTAAAATGCAGTTCTTATGTAGACGGAAATACCAAAACAATACGTTTTATTTAGAGTCTCGAACGGACAACATATCACAACCCCAAACACTCTGGACCTAGGGGGTGATATCTTGGAACCCCGCACCCGTAAACCCAACACTGAATGCGTCCGTGAAGTACGTGGCCAAGTCCAGTCGAATGAAGTACATGTGTTCGCAGACGTTTGCACGGATAACGTACATACCGCGCACGGTAACGATAATTATTATTACTGTCGCGAGAGGACGTGCCCGTGCGTATTATTCGATTCCAACGACATTAAATACCCTTATTAGTGCGTGTACATTATTCTAGTCGAAAAATGTAACAATACAAGTCGGTGCAGGCGGTGCAAGAGGTACAACGCACCGGGGCTCTCGAGCTCTAAGGGGCTCCTCTGAAACCAAAATCTATAAAACGTGCGTTCCCCCCCCCCTCCCGTGTTTTTTTTTTATTCGTCGCGTTTCATTCGGACAACTATCAACGATGAACTTATAAATCGAAATGCCTAACGAATAGTTGAAAGCGGTGCACAAAAAATGAAAAAAAAGCTACTTTTATAAAAAAAAATAAAAAATTGTTTTGAGGGCCTCCGATTTCAAATCCAATCCAGAAATAAACGTACTGCACTGCAACAGTTCGCACGCGACTCCGAAACTGATCCGTACGGTGTTGAACACATATTGCGTATTACTATTACGTTACCGCGATCGACATCGAATCGGATTGACAGAACGAAACACGACCTCCTCTAAAGAACAAAAATCAAATGGGGGAAGAGGTGGGAAATAGAAAAAAGACTCACGTAACAACGAACGCATTATCGTCGAAGTACTGTATCCTTGCCCCAGACGGACGAACGTTGAACGGGCAGTCACACGAGGATTTACCAATAATAACTGTGACGTACATCCCGACGATAGAAGAAAAAAAAAAAGAAGGAAACTGTTTCAACAACGAATCTGTACGATTCCGTGAACTTTGCGGTTTTCAACGTTCCGTCGCCCGAATCACGAAAAACCGCTTGTCAAGAACACCGAGGTGTTTCTTCGGCCGGAGTTGAAAATCGTAAATTTACCCCCTGTCAACTTTTGCAAGAAAAAAAAACAAGTAAAATGCCGCATAACGTCCAAGTCCGAACACGTTCCCGCGAACCGTAATCGTACGAAAACGACGCGCGAAACCAGAGTCGAGCAGCTCGTTCGCCGCACAGGGTCAAGACCGCGCGAGCTTGTATCGCGGCCGTTTCGTCACAGAACGTTCGTTTTTTACACCGTACCGCGATGCAAAAGACGCGAACGCCTGGACGGAGTGAAGAAACGTGCGGAAATCTCACCGTCCCCGTTCATTAACGCCGCGGCGAAAACCGGCGTGCACGCAAATGCTGCCGTGTTTTCATAGCATTTCGTCGGTTTTTTTTTTTTTTTTTTTGGAATTATTAAAAATAAACGAAACAGTTGAGGAATTCCGAGCGAAATTCATATCAAGAATACCAAGCAGACATGATTTCCCATAGGAAACGTTTGACTATTTTTCAGTTATTGACGGTTAGTCCTTCCGGTTGAAATCGTGCTCAGACGCAAAAATCCCACCACTGTAGACGACGGCGGCGGACGATGACGTTTTATTGCGCACGCCGGTGTTCGGGATGCGGAAAGGTGTGCAGGAAAACGTCTCGTTTTCTTTCGGTACGAGCGCGCAAAACCGTGATTTTCCCCACAGAACCGGTGCACCACTTTTTCGACCAAACGGCGTTCGTGTTGAAAAGCATCCGACGACACTGTAACATTATAAACATAGAATGTTCAGTCGTCCAACGCAAGTCAACGTCTAAAGTACGATCTCCGTGTGCGCGGGACTTAATTTTATCGTTAGTACGCGTATCACGTCGAAATTAAAAACGTTGGGTTCATGTTTCGCACGCAGTGTGTTATTATTTTCCAACTTTTTTTTCGTTTTACCGCCCGACGAAGAGCTTGTAGTACTTAAAAAAAAATTTAACTGTACCTGTAAGACGATCGATCATTTTTTTCGTCCTCCTACATTGGTATCTTACAAAATAATTGCGCACTTCCTTATGTGATTACCCCTCAGCAGCCGTCACTGGTGTACGTGTACACTAAACATCGCTAAATATCAGCCGGTCGATTAAGAACCGCACTGAAACGTTTAACGGCACGGCGGGACAGTAAGTGTACGATATTTTCAGTTGAACAAAAGGCTTATGTTTTCTATACGTCACCGAATAGCTGTACGAAATATCCTGAGCCAAAGAGCTGATCGAACTCAGTCTGAACCAATGGTTACGCGTTCGTTCATTCGTTTTTGTAATATTGTAAAAAATTTTCTATAAACGGTTTTGACAGTAATTCATGTCAACGAATGACTCTCGTGTATGTACACGTTAACACCGAATTTAAGTTGTACACGGTCCACGAAACGTTAAAATGGGGAAAAAATCGTTTCAATCCTTCTATTTATTTCGTCGACGTAGAACCGATTTAATTTGCATTTTTCGACTCAGTACAATATAGGTTTCAATCCGTTTCCTTATTGTCCCGTGCAGTCTAAAGATACGAATAAACGCGAAAATCGGCACTAATCTAATCGAATATAATATTATGTTTCAATATCGCGGAACACATTCGCACAGGTATACTTTTAGTCTTCCGAGAACTCGTATTATTATAATTCAGCGACCGGTATAAACACACAGATTGTTCAGCAGCACAATACTTCGGTACACTACTTTGTTATACCGTTTCGGGTAACATAATATACAAATATATATATATCATAATATAAATGTATCCTTTTACAGGGACTGTTCGAGACACGATGACAAAAACGAAAATCCGCCGGTGGGCCGAATGAAATATATCGAAATGTCCAACCCAACTCCACGTATATGTGGAATTCGATGCGTTCAAAAGACTGTAAACATTTATACATTCTTTCAACGTCCGACGACGTTATCTGCTTTTAATCGCCGTAAAAAAAAAAAAAAAACGTCTGACTGACTCAACGTATGTCATTAAAGTGTTGCAATAATAACAATTTATAACGACGAAATAATGCAGCGCATAGTCATCGAACGTAGAATGTCGATTTCGATCGTATTGTAACAGGCACGATGTTTTATTTTTCTATAAAAGACGAAATTAGCTATTATACGGGTAAGCATTAAAAACTAATTATAAATTAATGCAATTAAATGGTATCCGATACGTACCGAACATCATTGGTTATTGTTCGGTTCGTGAAATAAATCTTTTGTATAAAAATTGTACCAACTTCGACGTAGGTATTATTTTTTAAATCTCGACGTTATGTAAGTCGTTAGTACGCTGAGTGTTCGAAGAAAACGCAACTATTCGGAATTGAGGTTATTAAAAAAAAAATGTCGGCAAACGTTTAAAAGTTTCTACACGACAAGCATTCGTACTCACTGCGGTCTTAATAGTTATCAGTTAGCGTGCTTCTGGAGTTGTTCCGTACAAGCGTGAAATTGATTCAGAACGCTCATCACTCGGTAAACAGTGATTGAAACGGTAACAGAAATAATCCTTTTTTACACATACGTTTTTGACAGCTAAAATATTATATTATTCCGCAAAGCATTGAGAATTGAAATTTGATCACAATGTTTATTTATTTTATTTTTTTCTCGTCGTTTTTTTACTCTGCACCTGATGTGCCCACATACTTACGTATAAACGCATTAACGCGCGTTGAAGTGGAAAAACCGATTTCCCGGAATTCCGTAGATCAGATTAAACGAATAGAAGAGTATGCGGTTCGTTGGACCTACGGTTGTTTATTTTTCATTTCAACAAAATCCGTAGGTATCAATGATTTTAGTTTCAATACAATACGTATTACTTTACTGTTATTGTCAGGGTTTGGGTCGTACAGCACTTATGATCATCAAAATAAGCGGTAAATTAGCGTTTAAATATTTTATCACTCTAACAAGTACTTAAAAATATTAAAATCATAAAAAATAAAAAAATAAATAAAAACAGCACGAAAAATACACATATTTTCCTTATTTTGTCGTTTATTATTAACACTAAAAAATGTTTCTCGTCTTCTCTATTGCATTTAATAGTAAAGTATTTTCTGACATTTGCGAGTGCAAAAACTATTCTTTTGTTCGACAACATTGTTTCACGTGATTTAAAGTGTACGATATCGTCGCTGAATTAGTCATCATTGGGAAATTCGTCGAGGTCGGTTAACTCATTACTATTTTCACTGTCAAGTATTTTTGACAGTTTCTCTGACACTCCGAGGTCATTATTTTTTTTCCAAAAAAATCTTTACTTTTGTACGAACTGATTTATGTAACTAGGAAATACGTATGATACAAAGGAAAACGATTATTTTTAGTTCTAGCTTTACCGTGAACGAGAACAAATAAATAACAGAAATCAACTGAAATTTCTAGGTCTTTGCCAGCTGTACGTTTGATAATCAAGCAATGATATGTGGGGGAGGGAGGGAGAAATATTCACAAAAACTGGAAGAAAACTCGTATATTAAAAAAATATTTGTGATTCATAAACGGGCGTATGTGCTTGTTGCTTGTTGAAAAACGGCGTACGAAATCGTTTGCGTATTACGTCCGTGTGGATGTGGTCGTTTTAATAATTATATGTTGGCATTCAGGAAATATAATGTCAAAAAGAACCGGATGGGCCTCGCTCTGCTGTACAGTTAGGGGTGGAGTGCACCTCGCTTATAGGATAGGTCATTATTATAATGGATTTGTTAAATTTGAATGCAATGATAGATATCATTGTATACGAATAACGATTCTGAACGGAGTTCATATGATTGTCTAGGATATAATACATTGTTATTTATAAACATTGTAAAAAGTATATTTTATTTTGAAACGATAAATATATTTTTCAATTAGGATGGGTTGGCAGTTGCATACAGCGATATAGTTTGTCAGTCTAGAACATTCTACATTAAATTATATTTTAGATGTATTTTATGTCAATATTCGCTGTTCAAACGCTTATAAAAAAAAATTGTGCCTATGGATTTTAATAATTTTTGAATGACATTAAGAACTACTTCTGTGGAATCTTCGATTAAATTTTCAAGTATTTTGTAGTAGCCAAATTTTTTTTATCACCGATTATAAAAAAAAAATGTAAAAAAATCGAATATTTTAAATGCCTATAAGTGGCTTAAAAATCAATATAATATTTTGAAAAAAATATGACATAAAGGAAATACTAATCTTAACAGCTGGTAGAAATTTCAAAAATCTGCGACTTATACTTTTTGAATTATAAAAAATATTTAAAATCGTTTGAGAATAAATCACTATTTTATGCAATTTTGTAAATATTTAAATTTCAAACAGTCATAAAATTTTTTCCTCTAATTCCGGTAGAAATTTTTTTACAGATTTTTAAAGAGAAGCTTATAGATAACCTAGTGTTAAAATTTTGAACCTTAAGTATGAACAGAAAAAATTTTATGAATTTTTATCTACAAAATAACTTGCAAATTATCGTGATTTTTACATATTTCGTATAAATTGGAACTTTGAGCACTTATAAAAAAAAATTGTGACTTACGATTTTAGATTTTTTTTTATCAGTTAAGGAACAACTTATAAGAAACCTTGTATTAAATTTTCAAGATTTTCTGGACAGCCAAAAAAATTTTATCGTTATTTAAAAAAAAAATACTTAAAAAAATTGAAAATTTCAATCGTCTATAAATAGCTTAATAAAAGTCAAAATACTTTGAAAATTTAATGGTGTATAGAGAACGCTAATCTAAACATTTGGTGAAATTTTCAAGTATTTACATCGATTAGTTTTTGAGTTATAGCAAAATAAAAAATTTGATTATGTCGAAAACTGGTTTTGCGTAAAAACTCCCGTTTTTCCCAAATTTTTTTATGGTTTTTCGCGTCGCATTTAAAAAATATTGGAAATTTTTTACTTTTGACCCCCCAAAGTACCAAATAGATTCACTTTCCTTTCAGAAAAGTTGCTACATAAGGCAATCGAAGCATTTTTACTGCCCCAAAACGTGTCGACAGACACAAAAAAAAAAAAAAAAAAGAACCGGATGGGCCTCGCTCTGCTGTACACTTGGGGGTGGATTGCGACTCTTCATAGGATAGGTCATTATAATGGATTTGTTAAATTTGAATTCAATGATAGGTATCATTGTATACGAAAAACGATTCTGAACGGAGATGATATGTTAGTCTAGAATATAATACAATGTTATTTATAAATATAATATAAGTATATTTTATTTTTAAACGAAAAATTTAGAAAAACCGAAAATTTAAATTGTCTATAAATAAGTCAAAATATGTCAAAATACTTTGAAATTTTAACCATGAATAGAAAACGTCAATATAAAGATTTAATGATAATTTCAAGTTGTTGCGGTTTTTGTTTTTGAGTTAGGGCATTTTAAAAAAACCGATATCATTTGTCAGTCTAGAATATTATACATTATATTATATTTTACATGTAATTTTATGTCAATATTCGCTGTTCAAACGCTTATAAAAAAAAATTGTGCCTATGGATTTTAATAATTTTTGAATGACAATAAGGACTACTTCTGTGGAATCTTTTATTAAATTTTCAAGTATTTTTTACGAGTCAAATTTTTTTTATCACCGATTATAAAAAAAAAATGTAAAAAAATCGAATATTTTAAATGCCTATAAGTGGCTTAAAAATCAATATAATATTTTGAAAAAAATATGACATAAAGAAAATGCCAATCTTAACAACTGGTAGAAATTTAAAAAATCTGCGATTTATACTTTTTGAATTATAAAAAATATTTAAAATCGTTTGAGAATAAATCGCTATTTTATGCAATTTCGTAAATATTTAAATTTCAAACAGTCATAAAATTTTTTCCTCTAATTCCGGTAGAAATTTTTTTAAAGATTTTTGAAGAGTAGCTTATAGATAACCTCTTGTTAAAATTTTGAACCTTAAGTATGAACAGAAAAAATTTTATGAATTTTTATCTACAAAATAACTTGCAAATTATCGTGATTTTTACATATTTCGTATAAATTGGAACTTTGAGCACTTATAAAAAAAAATTGTGACTTACGATTTTAGATTTTTTTTTATCAGTTAAGGAACAACTTATAAGAAACCTTGTATTAAATTTTCAAGATTTTCTAGGCAGCCAAAAAAATTTTATCGTTATTTAAAAAAAAAATACTTAAAAATATTGAAAATTTCAATTGTCTATAAATAGCTTAATAAAAGTCAAAATACTTTGAAAATTTAATGGTGTATAGAGAACGCTTATCTTAACATTTGGTGAAAATTTCAAGTATTTACATCGATTAGTTTTTGAGTTATAGCAAAATAAAAAATTTGATTATGTCAAAAACTGGTTTTGCGTAAAAACTCCCTGCCTGCGACGCTGTTACTAAATTATTTTGGGAAGTAAATTCGACAGCGCGAGGAGCTTTGGCTATGGTTGAGCACGGTATTACAGGCAAGGGTAATAAGGCATTTGAGTTTTTCTTACGTTCATGTAACATGAAACGCCAGTCAACGTTGGTTTATTCTCGCGGATAAACAATAATTTACTATCAAATATGCAGGAGAACTTAATATTTTAATAATAAAAAAAAAAAAAAACAATTAATCGTGGCGTACGAAAATTATTTTTATTTTGTCCGAAACGGTTCGGTTATTTTTATAAATCGCTATAAGTGATGCTCCACGGTGTCGTACGTAATGTTATAATACACTCGACGTGTGCAACAAAAAATATTCAATTAAAATTGTTTTTTTTTTTTTGTTGCTTTGGACGGTGCGATCGTCGATTATTATTCACATCGTTTGTTTATTTCGCTGGTTCAACACGAACAAACGATCGCATGGTGAGACACCGGTGAGAAGGAAGCTGGTTTCGATTTTGAACGTTTCGAATTTCAAATCAAATACAATTGCAGTTTCAACAGTATACACGTTTGATTAAAGGTATGAAATAATATAATCGGTATAATTATTGTTCACACTTGCGATCGCGCGCAAACGAGCGAAAATTGATTTCGCAATACATTCGCAGAGCTATGCGTGAGAATGTGTTCGAAAAACACGAAATTACTGCATGTTCCCCCTTCGCGCTCCTTCCTAACTTCCTAAATGTTAGTATAGGATTATGCGTTTTTTAAAAGTCGCGTACGCCTTGGGGCGGTATAAAAAAAAAAAAAAGTTTTAAAAACGCTATACCGTTACAGGACGATTGGAGCACTGCGACATGCGACGTTGCGTTACCCATAACACGATATCATACACATTATAGATATTTGTGTACTGGCAACATGGTGTTGAATGAGGGGACCTTTACCTGTAGGTCTGATTTGCCTCTCGCAGCGCTTGAAAAGTTCACTTGGACGTTCAACCGTTTCATCAGTTGTTCTACAGCCAACAAATGACTCGTATTAAACATTAAAACTGGACGTTTAACATTATCCGCGCACAACTTATTATTAATCGTACGCAGTGGGCGGCTGTCTGGCGATTAAAAAGGTGCTCAAGCATCGTTTCATAACCGAGGTTAGTGGGTTGCAGTTTTTGGGTCCCAGTACCAACTCATAAGACATTTGGTTTTTAATGAATAATAAAATGAGGTGTAAATTACCAAAGTATTACGGAAGTACTAATTAAAGTAACTACAATTCATTGAACAAAATGGAGTGACTGCGTGTGGTTACATGTTGAGAACCAAATCGTGAGTGCACCGAAACAAAGTCTAGGGTTCGGTACTAGCGCTTTAAGTGGGCACATATCGTTAAAAATAGCTATCAGTGGATCGCGCGGACGGGTACGCGGAACGCTGAAAACGGTACAGTTCAGATCGTAACGAAGTCCCGTATCCCTGCGATCGTCAGCCATTTCGAGTCATGTTCCACGCTGCATTCGCGTTCGCCATTAGAGCAGCATCCCGTGCACTCCACCTCGAGCGCGTTCCGCTTCCGGTTCGCGTATTTCAGCGCGTTTTCGCGGAATCCTTAACGAGCCGCCGGCCGACCGTTGGCTTACAGCGAAACCGGTTGAACCGTGTCACGTACAAGTCGCGCAATGGCGTCTATTCCTATTCGAACGGTCGTCTTAAATCGATCGATCGATCTCGTTCGGATTTCGCGAATGACGCCGCAACGTTGCGTTCTCCGCAGTGCGGGTGTGTGCATATGATCGTGTTGCAAATGCTCGAGCCGATGGCGGGACCGCGGCGCGAAAACGCAATTCCTTCACGTCGCGGCGGCATGCAACGATCCGTAACGCGCAACATGTGCACGGTTTTAGAGAGACGACGCGCAATGGTATTCGTGCAACCGACGGACCGGCGAGCGGGACGAAAACAAAAATGAATAAAACGAAATAATGATGATATATTAATCGTGCACACGTGCAAAACCGTGCGTACGAGCTGTGCAGTATAGGTCCCACCGGAGGGTGGTCGATTCCGATCCTTCCACGGCGGGACGCTATACGCGCATGAACACCGTCGATTCATTGTACACGGAAAACACATAATAATAATAATAATAATAACCGAAAAAGGCTGGAAACACATTACTACTACTACTTGTAAACGTATTTATTCATACCGCCCGAGCGCATGCACGGGGCGACGCGACACATAAATTTAAATTTAACGGCCGCCGGTAGAGGGACGAAGAAAAGGAGCGATATTCGTAGGCGAATGCAAACGCCCCCGCGCCCGATCTCGGCCTCTCCGTACCGGTCGCGTGTACACCAAACGAAACGCCGCCGAGATACGCGAGCTCACACGTGTGCTGCAGCATAACGATAGCCGACGACGACGACGACGACAATGATGCGCCATATGCGTTTCGGAATCGTATTCCTTTAACGACACGGTGCCTAAAACGGATCCCGAAAAAAAGGTTCGTCCTTTGGAACACTGGTCCGGGAATATATCACGTGTCCATTAGAACATGTCAAACCCATGTGCGGCGCACGGTACGGTTTAAAACGAACCTTACACACGCGATATATCAACGATATATCAACGATATATCAACGCGACCAGAACGCGGGATCCGCTGCTAAATCCCGCACGAGACCACCGCGCGATCAGAAGGGACCCATCGTCGAATGGTAATAATAATAATAATAATAACAAGAAGAAGAAGAATTTTATTCGGCAGCGTACACCTTTGTGCTGTTACGAACGTGTGTACACAAACAATCCTTTATCCGCCCCGTTACACACGCACGCACGCTTCCGATGACGTACGGCATGATGAAATATTACACACGTGCGCACACACGCACACACACAATGCGTCTGCGGGTGTGCTTTCAGATTCGAAATTCTCGACAAACGGTCTCCGACCCACGTTACGTGCCTACTGTTCCGCGTCGCTTTCTCTCTCTCGCTCGCACCCGTCGTGCCTTCCGTACCCTGTCGCGCAAACGGTTTCGGGAAACGTAGAGCCACAACAACAACACATCGCGCGCGCGTGATCGAGACCGATACTTTGAGCGGTGCGAGCGCGCGGTCGTACGGAGGGCCGAGGTGCCAGCAACACGCGGGGGTTTTTATCTTCTTCTTTCAATCACTTAATCGGTGCACGATAAAAACGATAGAAAAGATCACCGATCGTTAACCGGTGCGGACACAATCTTACGGTTCCGCGGAGGTGGTCAGGCCGACGAACCGTCTCGCCGACGCGTTACGTTCAACGACGAACTGTACGATGACGCGTGCGTGCAAAAACCTAACGCGGTTTTCCGCCACGGGATTGTACGACGAGACCGGCCGGAGAAGATGAGAGTTCATTGTGTAACGGATACATCGCACCCGTACACTCGTTATTATCGTTATTGTCGTTATTACGCGGAGACCGACTACTGTTCTCGGCGGATTGTTGTTGTACACACGTTTTTTTTTCCCGACCATCGACGACAATGCGTTTCGTGCCACTTCTCGTACGCGCGCACTCCTCGGTGCCGGTATTACTTCCTTTATCATTCCTTTCTTCCGACCGGCCGCGCAACAACGTCGCATTGTATTGCGTTATTATTTTTTCACTTCTATTATTATCGTCTTCTCGCTCGCACCGCCCACGGGTGTAGGACATGGTGCACCGCGTCGCCGACACGTCGTACGTACGCGCATCGCATGGATCAGCACGAGAACGTCGCGTAACGTTGACGACGGATGTTCGGAAATCGCGTTGCAACAGTAGGCTTTTGTCGACCGTACCCCGATCGTAACGGTGGTCTTCAGAAAAAAAAAAAATGTCGAAATCCCCGCGCGGCGTTTACCGGTTCGTGTAGAACACGCGCGCGCCATCATATCCTCATTCTTTCGTATTGTACACGCGTATACGGATTATTATAACGACGCTCAGGACGAGACTTGCGCCGCGCGCGTTATAAACCTTTTCCGTTCCTCGGTGCGAAAAATTATCGATACCGGATAATAAAACGGTTTAAGTGGAAAAAAAAATGGTGTAGACCGCCGCTGAACAACGCATTTTATAATACGGGTACCATATCTCCCCCTCGCCGCCGCTCCGGTCGTAAGTAAGACCAAGTGCCTGTTACCAAACACCGCAATGCACCTCTATCGGTATTTCGAACACGCAGCATCCGACCGAACGTGCACCACACGTGTCGGTAGAACACGAACGCGGTAGCACGTGCACCAGGCATACCATTATTGCGTAATGCCCGTTCGAATCGCATTTCGGTTTCGGGTACTCTAAAAACGTAACGACGGCACAATAATAACACGTATCGGCAACGGTTCTTCTCCAGACACCTCGTGCGGTACCAAGGTGCCACCTACCCCGCGAGCGTAAACGTAAACCCGATATATTATTACGTCCGAGCGCGGTCCGCGCAATCACAACCGCTTCACACGACCTGTACGCGCTCCGGAGTCATTCGATTACACGGTTAACAATAATTGAAGTCGTTACGGATTGTACAGCAGTTTGTTTTCCCGGCGCTGTTGTTGGTCCGTCGTGTGCGCGTGTCATGTTTACGCGCGCGAACGTTATGAGACCCGAAACAATTGTGTTTTAATTACCGCTGTCGTATTTGTATTTTAATTATATCCTAAATTCCTGTCGTGATTGCACCGTGTTATATTATACGCGCTCGTGTTTCCAAGTACGATTTGTGCGTATTTTTGCCGTTACAACGTGTGTCCGTAAAAGTACAACGCGGACACGCGCGTTCGTCAGCAACTCGGACTCCTCAGGTTCGTTAATTATGCAAACAACAAAAATACGAAACGCCGGAACACAATATCATCGCCTATCCTTTATACCGTGCAATAGGCGTGCACGCGGATCGTGGTCGTACTGCTCCGCGTCCTGCGGGCACAAATTAGTAACCGACGGCATTGAATTACAGTGAAAAATAATACACGTGCTATGCGATTAGTGGAACGTACGAACAAAATGGACTGGGTTCAATGGAACCGTGGAAAATCATTATTTTTCGATTCGGCGAAGAAAAAAAAAAAAAAAAAACAATTATTAATAATGTGGATTTGTACGATTATAGTGATTATAGATTTGGGTGCGTTTTCTTTTTCTTACGCTTATCGTTTACCGCGGCAGACAGCGATTGAAATGGTTTTCATTAGGACACCAAAATCGTATGTTCTACCGAGTCCATCTTGTGCACTTAAGTTTTTGTTTAATTCGTGTAACAGAATAAATGGAAAAATGTAATAAAAGCATTGAATCAGAAAACACAAAAAAAAATTAAGTTTTACACGTTAAATTTCTTATTTTATTTATTTATTTTTTTTTTTGTAAATGTATTCTTTTTGGACGGTTAATTAATTTCCGACATAAAAATTCGCTTACAAAATTTAATGACTACTGTACGCACTAAAAACCCGATAACGCGTGACATTGAATTTATTTTTTCGTCGAATTAAAAATATCTGAAAAACGTCGACTAATGGCCCGTCTCGATCATCGATTCGGGCGACTGTTTCCACATTCTCATTGATGATCACATGTATCCGTACGTAGAGGTCCGAGTGTCTCGTAATAAAAAAAAAAAAAAAAAAAAAACGATGCACTGCAGACGATGATTGTGCATATAGGTCCGCCGTAGAACACCGATGGGAACCCGTAGCATTTGTTCGTTTGCACTTTCCGTGGGATTGTAATATGATGTGCATTGCGATGCCAGCTCGTCAATAAACGACATGACGTGCGCGTACAACGTGTCAATCCGCGACAGCCGGTGAACAATTTCGATTATGCCCCCCCCAACATAATCGGTCGGATACGTGAGGTGTGAAATGTGTTTGTAAAACAATCGAACAACACGGTACGGGTTGAAAGATTATGATTTTCGTACGGTCGACTACGGATAAAAATATTCTTAACAGAAATCGACGAACGACTGTGCGCGGTAATCAGCACTCTCGGATGTATTAATGTCTACGGCAAACGCATAGTCGATTAACTGGTACACCTATTCCACGCGTTATTTTCCGGCTTCATTTGACTCCGTTGAAAATCAACTGTTTCCCCTTTCCGATATAATCGTGTTGGAGTCGTGCGTTACTGCTCTAATTCGAACCAGTGTACCGTCCGTAAACTGCTTTCGATGAATCGGACTTGTTAACGTTTCCGTACGAAAATAATTACCGTCGATCACTCGATACGACGACTGCGGTTCACCGCGGCCATCCCCGCGCAAGCGGTTCGTTTATGTGCAACGGGAAAACGGATCTCGGAAAAATGTAATAATCGAAATACCGCGACGAACACGTTGTACGTCACTTCTGACCCGAAACCCGACGAAAAGTGCAGGCTTAATCATTTTCCCTTCGGTGAACGGTACGAAATCGTTCGCGACCCGTTGGACGCACTCGTGATGCCCGATCGTTAATCGTATTATCTAGAAAACCATGCGAATACGCTTTCTGTTCACGCTTTATTTCGATTCAGCGTAACGTACGCGAATGTTTGTTTTTTTCCCCCCCAAAGTCGAGATTTCCGAAGATTTACGAAGACCGCGGTAAGGTGAAACGGTGGGTTTTCATTATTGTTTTTACATATAGGCGAACACACACACGTTTCGACGCGGACGTTTTCCATCCGCAGGTTTGCGCGCGGATAACCTCGTCACCGATATGTCTGGTCTTCTTTCGGTTCCGAATACAGTGTGCTCGCTGCAATTCCGTTGGACGCGCATCGTTTTCGAATCACGTTTTCACTCCCGCCAATTGCAGCGGCCGCGGAGCCGATCACGACCGTTTGCGTTTACAATGGGTTTTTAAAGGTTTTTTTTTTTTCATTTTTAACGTATTCCAATCGCTTCGCAACCGGTGTCATGCGCACAACTGACGAGCACAGCGATCCCGCTGTATTCACTTGCGTTTTTAGTACAGACGCGCGCAAACCTACACACACTGTACAATAATTGTGCGCGTTATCATATCCCCCGTACGCCGCAGCCGGTTACGTGTGTTCTTCGTTTTTCTCCTTTTCATCTCTTTCCCCAACCACCGACACCCAACACGGTATTGTCGTTATCTTCTCCTAAGTCGCACTCATCGGAATCGTATCACGTTTTTCTGTCGTGCGGATTCTGTGTGTGCACCACGCACACGCGCACACGGACGCACGGAACGCCGTAGTGTGTACCGTTTACGTTGCACACTCACCCGTACGGTTCGTTCAACAAACGTTTATCGTGTAGGCTACGCCGTGGCGATAATTTATTGATTTATTTATAATTTTTCAGCACCGGAATTTAACGGTCTAAAAAATGAATGCCCAGTGAAAATGCGTTCGAGTTCATCGTTTGTAATAGATATTGGCGAATCACAATTGTTCATTTTTTTTTTAACTGGCATTCGGTGGCGGAACAGGCCTTCCGATCTAATCACTATTCGAACACGACCGAGGCTACGACGACGGACGCGCTAACGTTATCGATTATACGTCGCGTGGTAAAAACAAATAAGCGTACATAAGCGAAGTGACGGGCGAGGTCGGTAAAATCTCACGGGGAAACTTTTGAATAACTACAGTAGTTTCAAGTCAAGTTATTTATTTTTTAATTGTTTCCTGATATTTCAGAGGGGGGAGGTTACTGATGCAAAGTTACCGTTGGTGGTAAACGTGTGCATAACAACGGCTATAATGTGCGCGGAAAGGCTTGGCGTGATGATGACTTCTATATCGTGCTGTATCTTAATACGTTGTTCGTACCGTCGGTGGTCGGCCGACAGTCACTTGTCAGTCGCAACAGTTTACGTTCTCCGTATAAAACAACGTGCGTAAAAAGCGCTCTAAAAACTAAGAACACGACACAAGACCATCAAACGATTTCCTGGATAAGTCCTCATAGGTTTAACTTGTCGAAAAATGCGAAAGCCGAAATTCCAATCAAAATAATCAGTATCGCCCGAACACCCATTTTCTGCCGACGGACCTACGTCATGGAGCACCAGAAGAAAACATGACATCGCATCAAAATCTCAGCTCTACCGAGATGATATCACACATCCGACAGCCAAACAGTTTTTTTTTTCTTGCTTTCGGCCCAAGACGGCGCAGTGCGAACTGATTGATTTCGATGGCGCGACCGGAAATGGTTTCCGTTAAGGGGTTATACGAAAATTGGATCTCCATCGGTGTTCGCACTGCAGGGCTACGCAGGATGACTCGCAGTATTGTATCCCCAGATGCCACAGAATCTCCTGACAGATCGCATGTACGATATCACCTCGAACAGCGTCAAATATCAAAAACACCCTGTTTAAACGATTTTAACGTTTAAACGATCGCGCTTATCCAAAACAATTCCGTCCATAACTTTTTTTGATTTTTGATTTTTCCATAACAGGTAAACCGAGGACCTAACGAACGTTAAACTGAAATTACTCGTGTTAGCTGTAAAATTTTCGATCCAAGGTATTTTTTTAATTTTTTTTTTTAACTACTTATCGAGCGTGTACGCTTCGAACATTGTCGGCGATGATATAAATATTGCTAAGGAGACAATGTTTCTATTCGTGTACGCACATTTCGTAATGAACGCACTAAAATCGGTAAATTGTTTACATTTCTGTCGTCCGACACGACGGGACGAACAATGACGGTTGGGTGTTGCAATATTCTTACGAGGCTAATCTCGCGGGATAACAGTCAGCGCAGTCGACCGAGTCACAACAACTCCGTAATAGTCCGATCATGGGTGCGAAAACGATAAAATCGGTTTGACGAAAATTCCAATAAGATGCAGATACGACCGGGGTCTCTCGCGGGCCGCATGACGTTGACACTAATCATTTTCAACGCATTTTTTTTTTTTTTTTTTTTCTCCAAATTTTCTCGGACGATGACCGGGAGAAAATAAACAACACTCCGTTGTCGCCGGGAATAAATTTCCGATGCAACAAAAGTCCCCTCCGGTGACCGCGCCAAAGGATGTGTGCACCGCGATCTTCGACCCTTCAACACACTGTCCGTTTCGGTGTTGGCCACGGGTACCTGCGGCGACGGTGACACGTTTCGGACGGAAAGGATTCGGGTGGTTCTGGAATCGAACCGTATTGTAAGTCGGTTGTTATTGTTGGTCAACACTATTCGCAGGTCTGAATGGAAACACGCGAGTGTCCTACGCGTCCGCGTTACATTGTCGCCGTAACAATAGTTAGTTCTTCTTCCTTGTAGTCAAGTGTATTTCACGTAGCGCGTGCAAACGAAAATATTTGCTGTGCCCTTTACCCGCCGCCGTTGCGGTTGTTAAACTATCGAATAAACGAGTAAATAATAATAATAATAATAATAGTAAAAGAAAAAAAATAAAAAATAAATAAAACGTTTTTCGTGGTAACGATAATTCAATAGAACGTTTATCGATTGCATTACAACATTATCGAATTTTAGTCGTCTCGGCGGTACGTCGATCGTACATCGTGAGAAAATCGTACGAGCGCATTTCACGTGCAAACGGAAAATATACGCTGACCACACACGTCTGCACGAAAACGCATAACACCACGAGGACTGAACGTAACGCGGTGGCGGCCACGCGCGTCGTGTTTTATTTTCCAACGGCTGACGTCATTTAAGACGCGTGTAGGTACGCGTCGGAAACGGACGCGAATCGTTTCGCGAGAGGACGAGCGAACGGGTTACACCGTGTCACGTGGAAACCGGCGGATACGCGAGCGCGTCCGTCCGTACGATGAACCCCGAGACGTGAGGGATTCGAATGGTAAAAGATGCCGAATCGGTCTCGAGTCGGATCGTTCGGATTTCGGTCGTCGAGACGGTCCCATTGCCGTTCTCGTACGGGAACAACACGGTAATAGTCATTTTCATCGCCGGCGGATGCGCATAATACACGTGGTACAGTGACACGCATAATACATGTTTACAACGCGCATACGTGACAATGCAGAGACACGCGTACGGGATTCTTCGTGGCGATTTTTGATTTGATTTCCCCCCCCCCCCCATTATTCTTCCAGAGGACAATGTGTCTCGGTTCTCGCGATACCACCGACCGATTCGGATTTCCGTTGGACGTTATCTTTTATACCCGATCCCCCGCCCACCGTCCGTTCGGATTGAAACCCGTAAAAGTGCAACGCGACCGCACTAACTCGAACGGAATGCGAACCCAAAGGCGAATAAATCGTCCGGCGGCGGTTGCGATCGCGTTCGGAAAATGGGTCCCGTTTCAGAGCGACCGCTCGGGCGGTCGGGTGCTCGCGTACGGAAAATGGGTCCCGTTTCAGAGCGACCGCTCGGGCGGTCGGGTGCTCGCGTACGGATTCGCCGCACAACGTTCGCGGGTCCGGCGGACGGTGTTCGGGAGGTGTGCGCCGAAAAATCGCGATGATCGGTTCGCCGCGTGGGTGGTCAGCGCAGGTCGAGATCCCTGCGGTACGCCCCGCCGACGTCCCTTTGTGTTTAGAAAGTACGTGCGGCGTGTTCGGCCGAGGACTTGACCCCCGGTTCGCATTGTTGCCCGCAGTCCCGGTGCGCTCGTCGCGCGACCGTACCCGAACGCACGGTGTCCTGCGAAAACGTTTCGCCAAAATCTCCCGCAGCTCTCCTCGTTTCCGTAGCGGTCGTTTGCCGCAGGACACGTCATCGTCGTCGGCACGAAAACGTACGCACTCGCCTCGCGCTCCGTGTCCCGAACGCGGTGATCGTCGGAACGCGGACCCTTTCGATGGAAATATGCACGTGGTCCGGTGAAAAATGTGCCGGGTCACACGTGCCGTCCGCACGAATCCGCGGATTATCATCTCGTGATCCGGGCGCATCGGTTCCGTCCCTCATCTCTCGCGCACAGTGCGGCATCGTGACGACAACATTAATGTGCGAGAAAGCGAAATATGAACGGACATCATTCTTGTTCCGTCCGAACGCGACCGAAACGTTTTTGGAGGACCGTGGTAGTGGTAGTAGAGCAGTTGCAGTGCCATTAACGGCACATGTTTGTTATTGGATTATCGTCGCGTTTGTTCGACCGCAGTGCATTTGTTGTGAAAAAATGACCGACTCGATCGTGTTCGGTTAACACCACGCTCCGAAGTCAGGTGCAGTGAAATCGTCGATCCGACGGACCGAACGTGGTGCGGATTATCCGCCAACCAAGCGATCGTGATCCATCAATGTGGTCGGGCGCGTCGTGCACAGATTTGTGTTTTCCGCAAAGCATAAGCGTTCTGAGAACCACTGGATTCGCGTTGGAAAGTCCACGAAGTCGACAGTGCGCGTTCAACGCGTTTGCGAAAACGAAATTCGAACCGTGTGTCGACAAGTTTAACAAACATTCGTAGGGCCGTAAGTGTATTAGTGTACTCGTAGTTGGAGTGGAGTTTTTTCAATAAAAAAACTCGAATCTTTTCAGAAAATCAAACCTATTTGAAAACCTATCAAACCTATTGGTTGTTTTGCATATTTATCCGGTACGAATTCGTCGTTTCGTGTGAACACGGTTCATCGCGATACGCACACGTATTAGATACGTTATATCCGTTTAGCACGATACGGGCGATTGGACGTTTATTACGATTGATGTTTTGTAAAATCCAAACGAACAAAAGAAAGTCGGTTACACCGTTTATAACTCCAGAACGGCTGACCGATTATCATGATCGCGGATTTGTTGGTCGCCTCTCCACCTCGAATAGGAGAATAACTACTTAATAATTGATTTTTGTAGTTTCATTAAATCTCTACTTTCTTTGTGTATATTATCTCGATGAACTATTAAAGTCAATACATTTTTTGTACTCATTTTATTACGTTGACTAAAAACATAAATTAAGTTTAGCTATAAGGCATTCGTTGACCGTTCGGTTCGAAGTTTGCTGGGTCAGCTAGTTATATATTTATACTAGATTATAAATATATAAATGCATAGCGTGGAGTGTTATTATAATATAATAAGACTCCATGCTGTTGATGAATGTGTAACAAATATTATGTATAAAAATTCATCATCGGGTGTACGCACAGTTTATAAAACGCTAAGCATTTATTTATTTACTTATATAAATATAAAATATTTGTACGTTTATACATTAATTTGCCAATATTAACCCTTTACTAACTTTTTTCTTTTTTTTTTCCTTTATCGTTTTATTGAAATTACGTGTGTACATTCTCACAATACTTCGATTAGATTGATTATCAAACGTATTAGGTACTAAAGGTATTACATACTGTAGCGCAGTAATAATTGTACACGGAAATAATATCAGTTTTCCAGCTGCGCGCGTGCACATCCGTACCGTCGCAATTAATCCTGTTAAGCCATCGATTTGATCTTGGTTTCAGTTTGCTTGTTACAAACAGCCGCATACAACATGTTTCGAACGATCCGTTTATTTTTCAACAAATTAATAAACAAACAAATAAATCTCGAGTAGTGCGCAAACCGCGGATGAAAACACCGTAAATATATCGAATCGTACAATGAACGTGCTAACGATTATCGACTGTTATTTATTTATTTATTTTTTCTCAGTTCTTAACGTTTCCGTACACGATCCAGCTAAATGTGCACTGCGCAGTGTCCATTTACGGTCGACGTCAAGGGGTGTCCCCCATTTACAAATGTCTACCCGAGAAAAGACTAACGAGCGGTCCTTTTATGGCACGAGAAAATATGTTTGTCATACACAGACTACGCATTCCTTATGCCCCCGCATTCTCCGCGTTATTTCTGCAGAGCGCCTAACGCACATTGTATTGAGCCTACACGACGACACACATTCAAACTCGGATCTTTTCAGCGATCCCTCTTTGTTTCAGATCTCGGTACTTCAAACGCGTTGCGCTTTGCGTTGTTTTTTTTTTGGATTTAAACAGCACGTCGACGTTAAATTTAAACCCGGACGGCGTTTCTAGATACGTGAAAAAAAAAAATAATTTGTAAAAAACTAAATCTACCACACGCCGAAGTTAATGAACGTGTTGAAGATTAATGCATTTTTTATTCTGTTCCAAAGATTTGACTACGTCATACGATGTGTTATGTTCTACTTGCGTATTATTTTACTCCGTACAAATTAATGTACGAACGAGACCAATGAACTATTACTGCTACTACTGCTATAACATTTAACAATGTTGCCCAAACAATACTCGTTTGTGTTTTCATTTTGTCTAACGCCGTTACCGCGAAAATGACAAAAACCTATGCTATACGAACCGTTCATACGTGTAGATCAGGCCACTAACCTTAATCTAGGGAGCCGTAAATGTGTATAGTTATTTCGAAGGGAACCGCATAGTTAAGGGACGTTTATAAAATGAAGACACATTTTGCATTTTATTATTTTTTTGTTGTATTATATTTATTTGATTATTATTGACGGTATTATTAACGTTATTACAAGAATTTTTTATAAGAAGTGCTTTTTCGAGTATTCATTGTTCAGTGTTCACATGCTGAGTACTTATAATATATTGTTATTTAAAAAAAAAATCAGAATTATACATATAGTTGTAAAATAAACAATAACTATACAACAAATGTATAAGCCTTTGCATTAATAATAATAATAAAATGTTTTTAAGTCGAATAAATAATAATTAAGATATATATTGTAAAATTGTGATATATTATTACTCTACAACATGTTACTCTATAGTCTATGCCATGTAAGTTCTAATGGATTTATATTTATCAATTTTACTTTAAGCCTGATTTCAAGAAACTGCTCAAAGAGCCACATGCAGCTCGCGAGCCTTGTTGTGGCCACCCCTGTTATGGATGTACATATATCGTATGTATGTAAGTATAAATACGAGCATATGGCGCGTTTACAGGCGCAACCCGATTTAACGTGATCTAAAAAATATTTCGAGCAATACAAGAAGTCTAAGCAAAAAGTAGTCCGATTTGTGAAAGGTATCGGCTAAGGTACGTAGCGAGAGCCGAGAGAGAAATCAAGAGGGAACGGAACGATTATTAATGTTTTATATTTTAATATTTATTAACATATTATTATTATTATTATTAGCAAGGAAGAGGCTCGAATAAACCCAAACGTGTTTGTCATCATGGTCAACACGTACCTATGCAAAAAAGATTTTAACGATATTACAGACTATAAGATATTAAAAATCGGTGTGCTAATTCTTCAGAATGTATATGCTTACAGTATACAGGTAACGTGAAACGTCTGAAGTCGTTAAACTATTAAAACACTCGTTCGCATATGCCTACGTCACGTCGTGCGTGAAGTACGCTACATGTATAAATGTACTGTTGAATAATACGTGTTGACTCGGAAGTCTTATAAACGTACCGATTTCGTCGTGTGTAAATTATTATTATTATTTTTTTTTATATTTGCGAACACTTTTGTTTTGGAAAAAATTTAACATCGAAAAAATAATTGTTACCATTTTCTGTATTGATATTTCGTTTTCTTATTATATACACATATATAACGCGATTCCCGGTACAAATACGTTCTTAACGTACCTACACGGTAAAATTGTATGTCATTTTCGTTGTTATCCACTTCCGTAGACTTTAAAGTCTTTGATCCTTTAATCTATCGGTCCATTGTACTAGGATTAAATCTCGATGTCCTGCCCTACGATGCATCCTACTCGTAACCGATAACGTAACGATTTAAGTAATCCGAACTCTAAATCGTAGTATCTAAAAAAATAAAAAAATAAATTGTATTTCTGTTCTGAATTATAACCATTCTTCCCGGTAAGTCTAATGTTATTGGTATCCGAATCGAGTACAGTTTTTGAGCAACGCTGACCGTAATACACGTCTGTTCGATTTCACCCCAATCGTAGTTTGAAAACATGAGTTATTTAAAAAATTCCATTAAAAATGTAGCAGGTGTAATATCAATTACTATTTGTTCGTAATCGCTGAAGACTAATGTTGACTAATAAACGACCATATAACATATTCGCCCAACGGTTTAATCCACGTAATTCACATCGAATAAAATGGATCAGCTTCATTATATCTTAACACGGTCTATTGCAGGGCCATAGATTTTTCGAGAAGATCTATCGTAGACGTACATTTATTCTTCTCCTAATGCATATTCGATGTCCGATGGAATGACGAATAAATAAAAATTATTAACACGAACTGTACGTTTTTCTCCGGATCAATGTGATTTTTGTTCTACGCAACTGTCGAAGAACCTCGGCGGTGCGATCGTCCGAACATTTTCGATCCCGTACGATGTTATAACCGTTAACAATAGTTATTGCGTAATGTTGCCCCCAACGACAGCTCGCGCGTTCCTAATCGACCGGGTGGTGTTCAGTAACGTGCAAGACGGTGATCCGAAGATCACGATACGCGACTGTTAAAAATTCGTATTGCGCATTACTCACGATCCGCGGTGCACGTATGATAAACGTTCGTGCGGGCGTCTGGCCAGACTGAAATATTGCTACGCGAACCCGGCGCATGCGAATTACGTTATGCACAACAGTGCTGCTGCAATGCTTAACAATCGTAGTGTTTATTCGCTAAAGTTCGACAACAATCACACATATATATATATATATATATAGACTGAGTTCCCGAAATTCCGAGCGGGTATAAGTTTTATAAACTAGCAAACAAGCGACTAGTGTTACACGAGCAGTTATAGCTTGAGGCCCAACGTACAACTTCAGGAGGGCGTTGGTGGGTATAGCCATCTACACACTCTGTCAGTCCGCCCCTGGATATAACACAAACGCGCGCGATAATAAATATTCGAGATGGATGGAAAAAAAAAATAATAATAATAAAGGAAAAAGGAGAGTCCGGTAAGGTTAGGCAAGATAACGGTACACGACGGTGGAACGCGGTTGGCGACGAAGGACGAAGGACCGGGACCGTGAGAATACATTTGTGGCAACTCCGCGTCGACAAGATCGCGAACACTTATCGCGAAATAAGTTGGCTCCGTTGAAAACGATAACGTTTCGTTAGCGTTCTTGAACAGATCTGTCACGTAGTTTACAACGTTATTGTCGCCGACAGTAATACTCGCACTGCGAAGATGGTCAAACTGCAGCGGCACGTAATTTCTGCGCGGTCGAAACGGTTCGCAGCCGGTAACGACGGACATTGGACAGAAGCGAGTAAAGCGAAAAACACGATTTATTTTCATTTCGAGCAGAAATCCGTACATTTCATTGCACCCCTACCGCGACGTCGGACTTTCGACACGATCTGATAGGTAAACGGCACTCGGCCTGTACCGCGTAACATTTCGCCTGCAGCGTAACGTATGTTCTGGTGACGGGTTTCGTTTAATTTTCCATTCATTTTTTTTTTTTTTTTGCCTTCGACCGTCTCAGAATGCGATGCGGTTCAAGAACTCTGAACAATGTCACACGGGATTTTCGACCGTCGGTGCGGTGACACACGGCCACCGTGCCTACGTAATGTGCGTACCGCGTGTACAGGTACGTACCGTATTATTATTAGCGGTAAATCATTATGCGCATCGTCGTCGTTATTACGTAGGTATGTGTTTCGTGTATTATACGTATGCACGCGCGCGCACATACCTATTACGTGGTAAGCGGTTTTTATAGATCGCGCGCGCGCGCGCGCGCGTGTGTGTGTGTGTGTGTATACATATGTATGTGGTGTGCGTGCGTGCGTGTATGCGTATTATTCTGCACGTACATCGAACCGATGCGGTTGGTTGTGCGCAGTTTCGCTTACGGTCACACGTCCGTGTCCTTCGATCCTCGGCGCACAGGTACGGTATCGTAGACGCATTTATATTATCATCGTACATTGAGCTTATGCGCACGAGAAGATACTCCATGGGCGTATACCGCGAGACCAGAGGGGTGTTCCACGGCCGTATAGCGAATTGTACTATGGTAATTTTAGAAAAAGACCGAATACGAAAAAACGAACAACAATTCGCGTTCGTCGATATGCATCGATGCGCACTTACAGATATATACGTACACAGCGCGGCCGGGTGGCATATCGTTACACGGAGTCTTTCGGATTCAATGTGACGTCTTATAACTTATGATATTTTATTTTTGTTCTTTCAAACAATACCGCGACGCTACGATTTACTCTGCCGATGGATTCGTATTCATACGATCGCATTCGTTTTATTTTGTCCCCGTAAAACGCGAACCGTTTGGCGAGCAACGACGTCACTTGAAACGAGCACATGTTTGCATGCCAAACGCGTGGTCGGTGTACAGCTTTTACATCTTCACCGTCTCGCATACATTTCGTAAAACAAACGTTGATCGTAAACATGAAACTTACCGTGTTTCGTTTGAAAACGAATACACCGACCCAACCTACCGGGTGTACACTAGTGTCAGCCAAGTCGCGTTGTTTTCGGACCGGCACTCGAGTCTCCGGCAAAGTTTTGCGGTCAACCGCTGGCTGCGTAAATGCGCCGCGATGTCGCCGTCGTTACGGAATTAATTAGACGAACCGATTTTTTTTTTTATCCCTTGTCCGTCGAAAGGTCACGGCACCTACTACTCGTGTTCTAACGAGAAGAAAACGTTTGTTGAACGGCCAGTACACTGTTCGGATACAAAGTGCGTGTTCGGTCACAATACGACGGGGTTACAACAGTATTTTTATTTTTACAATTGGAACGGGAGACATTGTTTGCCGAGTGGAACGTGCACAACATCGTACTGTTTGTTTTGCTGCGCGCCAACGGTGTTTCGTTCAATTGAAATGTTTGAATAGCAAACTAATTAAATTCGGTTTCTGAAAAACGACCGGACAGGGATTCGCGTTTTATGCGCGCGCGTAAAATGTGTTACGAACCAATGCTCAAGTCGAACGGAATGTTATTCAACTTGTCACGGTCCGTAGTTATATTTTATGTGCACTTGTTGTGATTTCATGTAAGACTCTGTTCAGTGACAGTATCGTACGGTCATGACAAAAAAATAAAAAAAATAAGAATTTCATGTTTCCTCTCGTCGCAGTAACGATAGTTGTATTGTAACATACGGTGTTTTAAAACGCTAAATAATACCGAAACAATTTTAAAACAATTGTTATAATATGCTCAATAAATACGAATAAACAAAACAAAAAATAACAGTTTATCTTAAAATTTTTTCTTCTCTTATGATTTAAAAAGAAAAAAATAATAATAATACTTTCTACGCGATTATTTATGTGTTATTAAAAAATAAAAATGGGAATATTATGGGTCATGTCTATAATTATTATTATTATTATTTTTTTTTTTTTTTACGACACGTTTTATTTTTAATCGAAATATATACATACGACTTATTCTATGCCATTTAGGCGCGTCTTCCACCATCTCCTTCCGAGCTTCCCTACGTGCATTCAGTACTCCTAACATTCGGACGGCGAAGGAGCCAGCACTTAATAAAAAAGTGAAATAAATTCGAAAAATATGCAACACCCGATTTTAGACATGTAATTTTTGACACGCAAATGAAATAAATTCGTGTACAGCTCTCTCCGCTATTGTTGTCGCCAGAATGCTGCGAGTGAAAATAATTTCGCAAACGCATTACATCTTACACGGAACGTGAGCCCCGATCGAATGGATCAATGTTGTACAACAGGGATTACGTGTCCGTAGCTTGTGCATACGCTGTCCGTACACCGAACTCGTCTGGGCGTACATTTATATACACATAACATTACTAGGATTTCGAGATCCACCCGACTCCAGATCGATAACACTATACAACACTAAGTACTAACTGGGCTGTGGTGCGGCAGCGTTACGCGACGTTCGCACATAACGCGCACCTATAATGATAAGCACGCGGGGCGCTTTGAAAAATACATTTTTTACGAAGGCAGACTACGCGAATCCGGTTTTCGGGTCTTCGGGACGGTGTTACAACGTCCTCGTCGGGTTTCAGTCCTGCGCGCTATCGCTATTGCGTCACGGTATCATCAGCGAGTGGTTGCACAGATGTGTTTATTCGATGTTTAATAAACATTTTTTTTAAAAAAAAAACCAAATATTTCATACGTTTTCAACGTCCATTGGTGACACGTTTTTTAAACGTCGAATTACGTACTAGACGTTTGTACGGTTTAAAATTTTGAAAAATCCAATATACACATAGATCCGATGTCGTACGAAGTTTTTGTTTTAAACGTTTAAGTTCCAATCGCGTGACAGATATTATTTGAATCGTTACGATCGACAATGGCTGCGCGGGATGCGTTGTAATGTATCTCACGTCCACGACGGTGGTAACGTTATGGCGATCGATCGTGACTTAGTTTTCTATTCTACAGGTTTTAAGCGCGAAAAAAATTTTTAAAAAAAACGCGAGCGCGCGTGTGCAGTTGATATGAGACGAACACTGCACCGGAAAACGAAAACTGCACACCCGAGCCCTGCGCATTCCCGTACCTCATTCTGTGAACCCCGTCCGATGTGACTTTACGTTATACTTTAAACGTAAACGCGCGTACGTGCGTTTGTTCATTACTGTGGGCCACCAGGTTTTGGTCGCAAACCGCGTCCTCCGGGGTCAAGGTCGGTACCGGTTTTCCGGTCGTCGGTACACCCGTATTTTCATTATCATAATAATGCATATACGCCTCGGTACACAGACACTTGTAAAATATTAAACGTGTAATGTGTGTGTGTCCAGGGTCGGTGCTAAGAAATATTGAGAGGGAGGGAAGTAGGTTATACAATTACAGATTTGCCAGTTACCTTCTAAAACAGAATCCTACAACAATAATATTACTTAATTTGTTGACGATTGTCGTGAGTGGGAAGTATTAAGAATTAAATATCAAAGCCTCTGTAAGTTCCGTTGACGCACTCTTGGGTACTGCGTGACGCGGATTTTAGGCCATCAACCAAGGACGTTGATTTGGTTGTTGCGGGTATAAAAACGCTTCCTAGAAAGGGTTGAAAGGTCGCATCTCAAAAATGCCACTGCATTAGAAACCGTTAGCTTCTACCGCACGAGTGTACACGATTCCTGAGTTCTGGAAGAACGTGTTTCAGTCACACCATTCGTGATTGATGAACGTTGAACGGTCGAAACGAAGTCATCGTCCTTGCTGTTGTAAGGTGTCCGATGCGGTATTACGGATTGCGCAAGTCAACTTTTGATCATTTTTCCGACGTCTTCGCGAAACGCCTGCAATACGCGTTATTAATTACGGCGGTTTTGCGATTTAAAGTATTCAACAGCACAACTATCGCACGTCGTGTAATGTATGCGCGTGCATTTACCGAGGCGTGTAAATCCGTAGCGTGATGATTGTTTTGTTTTTAAAAAAATCAAACAATCATTACATATTATTGTTACTGTACAAAAAAAAAAAAACCCCCGTCCTGTGTTTCCACACTTGTTGACAAAAACAACAACAACAACGCTTTCGGTCCAGGATCAACCGTCTTCATTGTGCTGCACCAAGTCACAAAACCGTACCGTACGGAGCGCATGTGAAATAGCACTTGTGTGTGTGTATGTGCGTGCGGGTTATGTACGCTGGTAACACGCTAGTGTACCTACCTGAAACACGGTAACCAGGTGAACGTGACTAGACGCTTGTATGTATTATACGTGTGAAAGTATAATAGAATATAACGTGTAAATCCGTGAGAGGCGTCTGCCAGCTGCACGGACAGTGCAAGCGTAAGACAGCGTGGGTGTGTTCGATCGACAACATCGGTAGAACGTTGAAAAAAATCAAGCGCAGAGTCGGTATGGGATTTTTATTTTTTTATTTTTTTATTTTTTTTATTTTTTGTTCTTTTATCCGAAACCACAACGCGTTTACTACTGTCAGGGATGGGAATTTAACGCCTTCGAGAAAAAATATTTTATTCCTCAACAATTCTAAACAGCGCACTAAACTTTTCGTTGATGTGTAAATAATATTGTCCAATAATGCGATTACGAGTACCGTGTACTCGATAGCTCGTTATATTCGCGTGGAAATGTTGGAACGCAATTTCAAATTCAAATTTTGGATCTAAAAACTACAAAAATGGTCTAGACTACTTTAATACGATGGAAACAATCGAGAAAAAGGTCTAAAAATCAAAAAATTCGTCAAACGCAAAATAGGTAACCTTTCGTTACTACTCTCATGCAATAGCACGTGAAACGCATTCGTAACGCACCGCGGGCAAAGCTTTTGGAAACGGTGTCAAGTGCACCGAAATGTCTTCGTTTCATGTATGCACAGTACGCACGGATTTTCGTATTTATTTTTATACGAAGACCTGAGAAAGAAATGTCGGAAACAATTTTGCGAACCGTACGTTATTATTGAAATCGGTATAATTATTCTCTTCGGTGGCAACTCGATAAGTTTCTCGCAAAATTATTTTAAATGCAATTACCTTTGATTTCTCCATTTTCATACAAATTCACCACACACGATTGAAATAAAATACAATAACTGCTCCAAAGAGACGTTACGAATGACGACTACTTAGCAACACATTATCATAAATTATGAAGGAATTAATACATCAAAACCGAAATGATATATTATTTCAGTCACTGAAATATTTCAGTTACAGAAAAACCAACGACTATGAATTTTAAGATTTAAGTCCTCGAAGAAAATCGAGTAGTGAGATGATTTCTAAATATTATTTATAAACAGTTTATTCGTATTGTAGGTATAACACAATTGTGAGATTGGTTTTACCAGCAGCGTTAGAAATCTGTCTGCTGCCAAACAATAGCCGTCCAGATAACTGATACTTTGTTTTTTTGTTCATTATTATCAGTAGCAAATACAATAAATGTTGTTGATTTTTAACGCACGTTTATATAGTATTTATCAAATGTTCTATTACTAATTTTTCACCGAAAAATAATTTTTACGAGAAAAATATCGAGTTGCAAATTACGAAACCTTCGTTGCAAATAGTTGCAAATTAGCCGGAAAATTTTGACACCGGTTTGGATTCGATACGGCGATTTGGGGGGGGGGACTACGTGAAGTTGGCCCCCCCAGTAATGCAATTTGAATTGTGTTGAATGTGTTAAGTTGCAAATTTTGAGACCCTCGTTGCAAATAGTTGCCAATTAGTTGCTAATTTTTGATGCACGTTTTGTTTGAATATGATAACTTGGGGGGGGGGGGGCAACTTCACACACGTAAATAGATTTGCAATCACGTGTATGATAAGCGTATACGTGCGTGTGCGCGCGCGTTTGTATACGTCAAACCCAATGCTTTGGATTACCACCGAAATACGATCTCTACCACGACCGGCCTGCAGCAGCGTAAAAACATGTTATACCAAATTTTATGGGAAATTAATATTTTTATTATTATTATTATTATTATTATTGTACACCTGAACGGAGTCGGGAACCGGCTGAATGGTGCCAGACGCTTCGTCGTGTTCGTACACGGTGAACGCGGTACGGACGGTTTTTTATTTTTATAAATCGTTACGAACAATTTGTTTCGGTGGCGAGGAAAACCGCGAAATATGCCTTTGAGTAGTTTTCCGTTAAGAAATCGTCCAGGTCGACGCGGACCGCTTTCGAACGCGATGCTGTATAACGTACGGCAACGGTCAGCCCGAGACCGCGTCGCCGGTCGCCGGTCGTAATTTATCGTGTTATTATTACCGTATTTACACGTCGAGGGCACGTTTCTTTGAATAATATTCCACTTTCCCCCCTACGCGGTAACTGGTCCAATAACCTTTTGACGAGTGCACTCGACGTTGTTAGATTTAATCATTTATCGATCCCCGTCGGCCTTGGTGGCCATAACTCACTACACGTGTACGCACCATAATGACGTAACGGTTGATTTAAGTGTGTGTGCTCGCAAGCGCGTGTGTACACACACCTACCTGCGCACGGGTATACAAGTACGTACGTACGTGTGTGTGTGTAGTGTTACGACGGTATACGTGTACTCGTACATGAATATGCATATGGACGTTTCGGAAGACTCGTGTATTCGGTAAATCCTTGGAAAATAACATTATCCTCCAAGCACCGTGTAATAAACGTTCAATAATATTTTACGACGGACCGGTACATTTTTTATTTTTTATACGACGTCCAAGGTGCTGGTACTGATTTATTACACACCGGGGCGCTGCGACTTGCGGGGTAAAACATGTGTACGTTTATGTTTGTTAAGACTGTTAACGCGCAGACGTTCTCTGAACGTCCCCAAGACGCGGAAGCGGAAAGTATTCAGTAGCGCGGAAAGAAAAACGCAAATTAATGATCGTTGGCACTTGAAACGGTCGACTGCAAGTTTCGACAAGTCCGGTCCAACGACCATTGTCAACCGTGTCGAAAAATATTAACCGGTTCGCACCGGAAGCCATCGGATTTGACCGGGAATCGTTTTTTCCACAAATGTAGTGATCGCTGTGCAGGACACTGCGCACTCGCAATCGATTGTTTAAACGACGTAGTACGACGCAACATGAGCTCAAAGCGTTGTTGAGAAGGTAGGTTGATAATTCAATAAAACGAACACTGGTATGAAACGTTAAACAAAAATAGAATATTAAAACATATGAAACTCGATTTAAACTCGTAAAACTGTTTTAACGATAAAACAATCAAACTAGGCATGGGTGAAACGGATATGCACAAGTAACCATTTCCTAACCTTCTGATTAGTACTAGGTGCTCTACCTGTATTTATACAAGTTCGGATAATGACGTATAGTGACGTGACGTGCCTGTATTGACATATCACTTCATTTTACTCTGTCGAGTGTGCATTTTTATGTGAAAAAGTGAAGACAACAAGTTGCTTTCGCCTAGAATCTGGATTTTCTGCGAATTGGGCTTTTTATTATGCGTAGACATTTACTATTAATAGTTTATCATAAATTATACCCTACGTATAGTTAACTGTCTATTGAAAGTCACGATTAAATCATGTCGAGCATTGGGCTCACTGCACAACTACGGAGTGCATCGATTTCGATTGCAAAAAGATCGATCGGTATCGTTCGCCCGCCCGTCCGTGCGCCTCACCCGAACGTCGGTTCTCACCCGTTCCCCGTCCAAACGGCGCGGTAGATACCAGCAAAAGCCGACCGACAGTTGCGATTATCACGTCTAAAGGATGATTCACACTGAACCGACATTCACAGACCGGTACCAGACCGTACAGACCCGTACCGTACCGACATTTTAAGGAGTATTCACATTACACGGACCGTCATAACTGATAAAAGTAATTTTATACGTACAGGGTTAAGTAGTTACAAGTAGCGCTACGAGTCCTGAACGGGTAATTTTAATTTTAAAACGATGTTCAAGCACTTGTCCGCTAAACATTCGGCCATGGTGGCAATTGCCTTAAATGAAGAAGAACAAAAAACAAAAAAAATTAAAAAACGTATTTGGGTGCATGCAGTTTTAAAACGAGGAAACATTGAGGGCGAATTTATGTACATCTGTTTTGGACGTACGGACTATTGATAAATATTGTTGGTAAAATATAATGTTTAATTATAATACCATCATACGAAAAAAAAAAAATAATAATATTAATATTCCATTTTACATGTTTACATATTCTATTTTGGTAAACTAACGTCGTTATCGCGTTTCGCTTGCGATGGCGGCTCACCGATTACAATATTTGCAGAAACGAATGCAATGACGTCGATGCGCGTTCGGTTTCCGACCCCGCGGGCTAAACGCGTAATTTAGTATTGTTTCACGGGCGGAGATCGACCGCGTTTTTACGCGATCGAAACAACGCGTTTCTATCGCACCGGGTCGCGGCGACTTACGATCAGAGGCTTGTCGAACGTGCACGTCTTACGCCGGAGTAGGTTGAGTTTAAACATCGCCCATCCACCCTGTAAAAAAATTATTCCGGCTCCGTCCGATTTACAATTACAACTGTTCCGTTAACTAATGCAAATACCGAGCACTGACCTATGTCAAAAAATAAATAAAAAAACAAACGTTTTTACCGGGGCCCCGGGAGGTGCTTACAAGCCGCCTCGGTTCATGACAAGTGGGTTGATGGCGTAATGTGTCCCATTGGTTTCGCGCGTACCCGAGAACAGTCGAGTCACTTGGACACGGCGAAATATGCACCGCGAAAACATGGACCTCCGTATCGCTGTTTCGGGATCGAAATCGCAACGCACTCGTATGTAGGTATGTGTTCTATCCGATATAGTAAATCGATTCACCGACCCATTGTCGTCTGTTGTCGACGCGATCGAAAATCGTCGGTACGTGAAATCCGTGTCGCCAAACCGCGGCTACTGGAACCCGTCGTCATTCCCGAATGCACCGACATCGCGCGTTAAGGAACAAGTGACCCGAGGACGCGAACGAGGCCTCTCACTGCAATAACGTTGATCATCATGTTTCCCGACGTACTACTGTTGTTCTTCCGGTCCCCGGTCGTAAAAAAATACTGAATTCGTCGTCGCCCGGCAATATCATCAAGATCAAGAAAAACCACAACGGCCCCGGTTCGCTGTCGGCCATAGCCAACACGCAGAATCCGAACGCAACGGCAATCGTCCAATTTCAGTTTCAAAGCCGTCCGAAAGTTCGTAATCGATTTCAATAACCGCGGTAACGTTGTTGATATTTTTATCGGAACAAGTACGCCACGCGTAGTGACCAAATCGCACGCGATGGCGTTGTACCGCGGGACAGCTAACCTGGGGGGCGCTGACGATTCAACACCAAACGGTATGAAGCGAAGTGTATTATTTCATATTGGACTTTACGTTCGTGTTTTAGATTTTGTAAAATTCCGATTTCGTATTCATCAACTTTTTTTTGTTTTTAACGTTTTTATGTTTTGGGTTCGATCAAAGCGAAGGAAAGTGCTTAATGATAACGGTTCGATTCGTACGCATCGAGTAGAAGTGTACATTGCACACCTGTGTACGATGTTGCGTCTCATCGAAACAAATCGATTCGTGAATCGAGAAAAGTTGTGCACCGCAACACTTGGCCCGTGTACGTGCGGGTACAGCATATTAGGGTTCGGACGAACGCGTTCTCGTCGTTTAAGTGCACATAGGTTTTGTGCAAAACTGGTCGACGACGTTACGTTTTACCGTCCTCCGATCTGCACACTCCCACAGTCCCGTGGACCGGCAGCACAGCGATATTCGGGTGCCCAGAAAAATAGAAAAAAAAGAACACTAAAAATATTCCCTCGAAATGTTGTGAAATGCCGTGAAACGTAAAACAGAAAAAAAAAAAAACACCTTCTCTTAGAAGTTCCGAGCAGTCATCGACATCCTGGTTCAAATTATACGTACATATAATATATATTATGTACATACGCGATTATAAATTACGATATTGCAATACGTGCGTGTACGCATGTGTCGGAAAAAGGTCGGCGACGACGAAAACGCAAATTATTATCGTAACCGTTACCGGCGAGCGCATGTCTTCTTGTGGTGCTATCGGGTATAAGAATATTATACCGTATTATAGCGTTATTATTGTTTATTTTTTGTTTTCTCGCACACTCTGCGAGTCGTCCACGGTACGAAATGATGTAAAACGATTATCTCCAAATTACACCGTAATACTATTATAGGTGTATTAAATCCTCGTAGGATCTCTTTTTCTTTTTTTTTTAACGATCTGCGAGCGGAATCCTCGGTTGTTCAACACAATGCACACGATTCGAAAATCACCCGAAACGAACCACCGACCGGATTTTAACGGGATTTTTGATGCAACACACACGTGTATTATCGTATTATCATCGCCGACTCGTAAGCGGAAGCGACTAGCCGTGAATATTTACCGGACAAATATTATATCCAACATACGTACACACAATATTATTATTGAGCGCGTAGACGCTTTTTTGTTTTACATTGTAAAACGGTGCGACTGAGTGGTTTTGCATCTTCATATATTACATAAAATATAACATAATATATACGATAACGACGTCGCTAATTTATTATATTATTTTTTGTTTTTGTTTTTTCAGAAAAAATATCATTCCCTTTTGCAGGTGTCATAAGGTGTACTATAAATTGGCCATTTCCTTTATTAAATTGTTGTATATAGGAAATAAAGAAAACCAAGGAAAAAAAAAAATACAGCACTTCCGTTTTAAACAAAACCTTTATGGAATATAAGGCGTTCACAATTTTACAATAAACAATACATCGTTACGTTGCAATTTATACATTCTTGGTTGAGTTGAGTGAAATAATTAACAAAAAGTTTTTAAAATCACCACCTCGAATCACTATTTCAAAGGTTTTTAAAATTGTAATTTTCCAAATGAACCGGAAAATAAATTAAAAAAGCACCTTTATACAATTTTGATTTCTTTTACTGTTCAGTTGTTTTAAACATTGTAATTTCGTTTTAATTTTTAATTGTTGTCATTAATTGTAATTAGATGCACATGGACTAAATAGGTAGGTAAAAAATATGTATGTGACGTAAAATAAATTATTTCAAGTTTAAAATGTATAATTCATTATAATCGTGAAAACGCATGGTCATAATAATTAACAAAAATTAATCTCGCATAATTATAAGACATTTAAAATATTATACGTTTTAATTTTAAAAATACAATACGATAAAAAATAAAAAAAAAAGAAGTTGAACGCACAATGACTCGTCTGTTAACGATTTACGCGCGATGATGTTGAGATCGGTAAAGTTTCTCGTTTCGCGAAACGGACGGTTGGCTCGTACGGTTCATGGGACGTACGAATAAGCGCCCATTATTCATGAACTGGCGAATTGCTGCACCAGCTGCGGCGATTTCAAATTATACATCCGATAATAAATTAAAATAAAAATTAAAAAAAATATATATACACACGTTTCAGTCGATAACAATAATTACTACAGCGATCGAATCACGCACGTGTCCAATATTGTCCGAATATCGTCGAAGAGGGTTATGGATGAACAAATAAATATTTTCGATAGAGAAACGTCAGAATCTGTTTTTCGCATTTTGTGAGGGAAGGGGAAGTTGGTGTACGAAATTTGTACATATTCCGAATTGATTCTGGAACCACGTTAGCACAAACGGTATAACGTAACGTTCCGTAAAATCGATAAATAAAAATGTTTAATTTTTCAAGGTTGCAATGATTTGAGGTGCTGAGGAGCCAAAAGATATATCTCGAGACCCCTACTATTTTCCTCAGTATTTTTGTTATTTTATGAATAACAATGCTGAATTCGTACGAATTACGTACACTAAACATTAAAAAAAATAAAACAAATTCTTGAATATCTATTCGACGGCTGACATTGACTTGATTCCACCGGGTGCTCAATTGTTGCCACCTATTCTGTGTAACGCATCCGTTCGATTGTGATTAATGCGGTTATTCTATTTGTAAATACGTGTAACGATACAATCGTTAAGGCACACGAATTTACAATAATAATAGTTAATGCACGGACGAAAATCAAACTCGTTTTGTTGTACCACTCAACGACTGTGAAACACCCAAACTTACTATCCAACCGTTCGTTTTCTATATTTTAATAATTTCGACAAGCCGTCTATGAACGTGTTGAGTTTTATACAAAGATTAGCATCGTTCAATTTTTCAGACGCACGCCAGATGACCGTGCTACAATGATCAAAAGTATTTAAAATGCAGTACTGGTATGAATATGATTATCCATCAACAATATTTTTATAACGACGCGTTTGGGTGTACACCGCGTTATAATGTATTATAGAAGACGTGTTTTACTGCGTAAGTACATTAGACGCACGAAACCGTGTTCATGCAAATCAACGATTAACTCGGCACTTAACGAAAAAATACGAGCGCGGAAACTAAATGAACACGTGAAAAGTTAATTACAGTAATAGTTGTGCGCGAGAAATTTCGTGAACTTATTCCGCGTCGGGTTAAATTTTACGAGCCGTTAAACGAAAACCACATCACGTGAGCTCGATTAGCGTTTCGAATCCAATCTCCGGACCCGGCGCGCGCTTTCACGAGGGACGTGGTCAGTGGCAGGCGCTGGCAGGGTGGGTAGGTGACCATACCCAGCCTGGCCTTCTAGAAATTTTAAGTTTGGGCCTCGAGCTGTATTTGTTTTGTTTTCAATAATAATTATTTATAATTGAAATTATTTTCAATTTATTCCGCATGCGGAATTACAGTGCACTGTTATCATTGCCGCGAAAACGAAGAGTACAATATTACAGTACTATTTTCAAAAATAAAACAACTGGAACAATCCGACTGCAGCCAAGAAGGCTATGAAAGTTATTATTCGATTTATAATTAGTTTGAAAAATTGTATTGTAATATTCAAGTAATCTGTTTTGTTTGATTACGTTAAATTTAGTCGAGTACAAACCTACAGAGTTTTTACAGAGATTCTACAGAGATTAAATAGCTCAATGCTTTTAACTGACTTCGCTTAACGCTCTCGGAAACTCAACGGAACGTATCAATCATAATTGTTCGTCAACAATTCATTTTGTTTTTTTCGCTGAAGTATATTACGACAACGTTCGCGTTCATTTACACCGTTCAAATGTGTCACCCGGACCATTACAGGTGTTGTGAATTGAATTTTCAATTTTTCGTAATGTACTGGACATTTTAACCGCGAAGAAGACGGTAATTACGATAAAGAAACGGGCGTTGGTCACGTTGTCGAAAAGAGAATAATTACAATTTTTGAATCGTACGGCCGTTCGGAAATTCGAGCGCGTATTTTTGCCGCCGGCATGTCGAACGCTCGAAACAACTTTCAGCGCGTCCAAAACGTCATCGTAACGTCCGACGGCTAAAGCGCACGAGTGCGATGACACCGGGCGGTGACGTGCGGACAATCGGTTCCGAAAACGACGCACGCGCAACGGGGCGGGGTGGCGGGGGGAACGATGGTAGATACATAAATAAAACAAACAAAGAGGATACGCAATCGTTACGGTGCGCTCGTGCAAGTGGATAGACGGTGCGACGGGTACAACAGTAGACTTTGCACTGGGAGCCGAGCGTCAAATGGCGACGCGATAATTGATGATCGGCGGAAAAAGAGACGAATCCGTTTGTTCGGAATCCGTCGAGAATCCTGGTGCACGCGGTCGTGTACGGTACGACAGAATAGCGTTCCACCGAGATTTGGCCATCTGCTTTTCAAAACGATTTTGTAAACGTTCCGTGCACGTTTTCCGCCGAAACGTTTTACCCGAGAGTTTTTTTTTTTTTTTTTTTTTTTTTTTTTCTAACCGTAATTAAACGTTATTTGTTTTCAGGTACGTTTTCTGTACATACGTTGCACGATGTGTCACACCCGAGCACCACGAACGGGGTCATGTCCTTCGGTCCGCCGCGGCGGTTTTGTACCTGCGTGCGCGCGGTACCATTACGCGGTCTATTACAATAACATTAACCCTTTGCCCGGCAATAGGTGCGCGCCCCCGCGAGGGCGTCTCGATTCTGTTACGTTATTTGTTGTTCTCCCGTCTCGTCTTCATTGTACGTGCACAATAAAAGGGACGGGATCAATGAGGATTTCAAGGATAAGGGTTTTTTTTTTTTTTTTGTTATTATTATAATCATTATTATTTATATCTTTTCGTTTATTTATTTTTTTCCTCTCGTCGGCGGCTGACCTTCGGTGGATGTCTTTTTGTTTTTTTTTTTTTTTTTGGAAAAAATTTAAACTAAGAATCATCGCTCGATCGGATACACGACGTCAGCTGGTCAACCGGCCATCGAGCCGCCACCGGTGGTCGTTTAATTAACATACGTGTTTCCCTACCCTCTCCCCCCATCGTCGCGGCTCCTGTCCATCCCTCACGTCGCGGTGTTCCGCGCGTCTCCCTGGCGTACACCCTGCGCGGTGCAAGCGTCGGAAAAACAGCAACGATGACCGAGCCCACACGCGGCCGGTTCTCCGAAACAGATTTCTATCTCACTACGCGCTTACGCTGTACTTACTTAACTAATCGAGTCGAAATGACCGCCCCAATCTCGGCCGGATACGAGAAACGAGCGGGTTTTAATGGGATTTTTTTTCCCTCTTTTAGTACTCGAAATGAAAAAAAAAAAAAAAAAAAACCGAGCCCTTCGTGTATAATGTTGTCCGTGTGCGTGCGTGTTTTTTTTTTTCACAACAGTTTTTCGATTTTAGTGTAGCAAGAGAAAGAAAAAATGAATCGAGATAATAACGATTCGAACCGCCTGTTCCGGCTCCGGTCCGTGGTCCGACGTCTGCCAAACGGTGCGAACAGATTTCTCGGGACGGTAGACTACGAGTGCGTTGCCGTCATCGATGATCCAAGCCGCGCGGGGAACGGAAGCGAAAAACGAAAACGCGCTACGTCGTGTGTGTGACGTACAGTTTTCGAGCCGAGTTGAAAGCGGATGAAAATTCGTAAACACTTCTAATGAGCGGCGTACGTCGATCAGTGACGTGGTGACAGTGTTCCAGAACTCGGTGCGATTACGCGAAAACATCCCTATACCCAACACACCCTTACAAGAATAACGCGCTCTCCTTAAACGCCGTGCACAGCATAACATTGAGCGGCAGTTTTGCTGTGTGTAGGTATGTAAAAATATTGTTCGGCGGTAGCAGAGCATATTTTAACATATAAAGTACGTGGCACTAGAGTCACCCACTGATAACTGAATGCTACACAGTGGTGGATGATCGTATCACTGATCAATTATCGTAACGACTGTTGATTTTCCCTCATTGTTCCTATGGTAGACAATTTTCTTGAAACGCCACTCAGTGAAAATTCCTTAAAATATGCTCTGAGCGGTGGTCACTTGTAAACGTACTACAATCGAAATAGAAAGTTGTTGGTTCCTAGTTTTCTTATACGCACATCTACCGTACACTCCTAGAGTTGGCGCAGGCCCAGCTCAAGGGGTAGGAGACATAGGCCCACGTCTAGGGCGGCATCTTTTCGGGTAAATTTCTATGCATAAAATAAATAATTGATGTAATATTAACATGTTAGGGTAGCAAAACAAAATTTCGCCTATTTTTGTTTAAACACTAGAGCCGGGACTGGGTAGGCGCGATCGCATCAGACAAACACCCGTCAACACGTCACCGACGTCGGACACGCTGATTTTGTCCGGCACACGTTTACAACGCGCACGGGACCATCGGCGGAATCGGTCGATCGCGAGAGGTTCGCCCGCGAACGGTTTTCGATTATTTTCAACCGTACGAATGTCGTGACCGTGATCGTAATATTTTTGCGTTCGCGACGACAGCAATTCTCCAGCGCACATTTTGCGGACGATATTTTACCTGATATTTTTTTTTTTTTTGCTCTCTCGTTTTCTCGTTAAACGTCTCGTCGATCGGGTTATAGCGATTTTCAAACGACGTACTCGTACGCGAAAATATTATTATTATTTTAGACGTACATGATTTCAAAACGGTCACTTTTTTCGCACGCGTCAACATCCCTCGAAGAGACAGTGTTTTTTTTCGCCGCACGGTTTGAACGCTTTCGATTAGAATCCCGTTGCAAAGAGCGATCGTTCCAGCAAACAAATGCTTTGTTGACCGACGACAAATCGCCGCACTTGTACACTATAATTTTTAATCTTGATCAACCCGCGATCACCGGACCGATACCATTTCATACGTACCACGTGCATACTAGTTACTATTCGTATACCAGCCGAACTCGACCGGAAGTGACTATTCCGGATCATTCATGAATGTAACAGTTATAGGTTGAATAAACGCGCGTATATTAGTTGCATATTCCTGTGATATGCATTTTTATTAATCCGTACCAGGTATATCGGTTTACGCAGACGGTAACTATTAAGATCAACACATTACGTTGAACAAAAAGTCAAAAACAATTGCATAGGTAACCAAAAATTGAAAACATTTATGCACCCAAGACGGTTTCGACCCTTAAAAACGTTATTTTCGAAAAATCCAAAGTTCCTAAGTATTATTGGAGTACCTGTTGTATTCAATACGTTAATTGGCGTTTTTGAGATGTGGCGATCAGTGAGGGAACGAGTGGTTTTTGAATTTTATGAATAGATTATATGCACTAATGTAAATTTAACGTTAAACGTTATTCGAAAAACAATTATTCGATACGCTTTCGTGTCACATGAATAGTTGTAGTTTTCTTTTCGAGGAGGATAGTTAAAAAGGCGGTGAGAAGCGGCACCTTAATTTATGTATCATGCAAATTTGTCCATGGACACGCATGCATGCGTTACGAAGGAAATATTTTAATTAAAAAACTGTGGGCGTGTTAGTAGTAATTATACGGGCGTAAATCTTCTTTAATGTCAATAACTTCAGCTGAAAATAACACCGACTAAATATACCTGTAGAATCGATATCTATATTTTATATTGTTATTTGAGTATTCATTTTTCGTACACACTATTTGGTCGACTTAAAATTTCTTAGACTATGTTTTGTGTATAGAACAACTACAACATTTATGCAGACTTGGGTAAAATACTGTAACAACAAATAGTATTCCGAATACACTGTTTAGAATACCACAAAATTATTCCGAATTCTTTTAAAATACGTCTAGTTTTTCACACTTTAAAAATTATAGATTTCATGGAAAATTGTAGTCTAAATATATGTTATAGTATTGTATTTTTGTATTATATACTTGTGATAATTTATGATTTACAAAAATAATAAATATTTGATATTATCTTAAATATGTTACAACAAAAATATAATGAAATCATTTTAAAAAAAAGATTAATTAACGTTAAAAGGTATTCGGAATACTCATAAAAATTACTCTATTGAATACTTTCCGAAAAATATTTAAAAAGTATTCTGAATCCAATAGGTATTTTTAATATTGTATTCGGAATACTATCCAAGTCTGAATTTATGCGTTATTTGATCTGAATAATTAGCTGAATAGTCTCAAAATTAAAACATTGAGTTTATGATGGATAAATGCGTGATTTGGGCTTAATAAATTTGTCGAGAAAGGTGAAATCAAGGTAATTCGCGATCACACATACTAACACATTTCTGTGTACAGACTTTGTTTTTAAGTTTTAAATGGAAACAATGCAATTTAAACAGTATTTTTTCCCGGTCTTATGGGGTTCCCGATTATAAGTTATACATAATGACATTTAAACGACATTCAAGGCGTCCAATTGTTTTTTGCCTGCGTTTATAGATCACATTTAAATTAGTGGTCGAACACAGTCTAGACTATTATCTTAACATTTATGTTCGTTCGCATTAGATCTAAATTGTAACCAAATACAAACATTTACGACTAATAAAACTAGCATATTCAAACTCGTGTTCATATTTGTTTGATTATTGCTTTGTAGTATTCCAACAAGTTTTTCCACAGAGAAACTGAACTTTCTTAATGACCAGAAATAATTTCCATACAAGACTTGTATTACAAGTATTCGTTCGAAATAACATTTATAACATAGGCAAAATTAATTCTAGTTTTTACTATACTCGATCTACTTTTAAAATAAAGAAAGTAGTGACGACAGAAGCATATTTATACATTAAAAAAATAATTGGTGTTTTTTACATGTTATTAGTAAGCAACTACAACATTACAGTATTATTATAGGCTATAATTTATTTAACAAAAACCGATAATAAATAGAAATAAATTCTAAAATGTATTTTTAAGCTAAAACTAATACTAACCTATATTCAAAATATTATATTAAATATGATGAATATAATCATGTTTAAGTATATGGTACTAGTTTATATATATATATTTTTTTTTAATCACCAATAAGTATTATTTAAGATAATCAAAAAACGCTTCTAGAAAAAAAAAAACATCAAAACTCGCGTTTGTTATAGAATACGTAATTTTACGTAATTTTAAACTATGCAAAAATATAAAAATCTGATAATTGACCCTTTTGGTGTGAACGTTTTACGATTATTATCATTAGATTAAAATCATATATTTCGAAAATGTATAATCAGAAATCTATCGAAATTAATTGATTTAATATTTAGACCTTTGATAAGAAAAAAAAAAATGTAAGTGCACAAATAACAAAAATTACGAAATAATGTAACTCGCTCAACATAAAATTGTGATTACTCGAAAAACAATCTTGTACTTACAGAGTCGTACATGGCGTTTTCTCGGAGATGAATTAAAAATGGAGAAACATCCTAAGAAAAAAAAACGGACGAAACTTCTAGATCGAGTGGATACAGGAACGGGTGAATGATATTGCTGCATTGGTCTTATATGTTAGAATTTAATTTACTATTTTTCTCTAAAAATCGATCCTGAGTGAAAAAATGGTGGAATGAATCATTATACATTTTTTAACGTGGTTGACATAGTAATAGGATTTGTATAAAAATAGATTGAACTTCTGAAATGGTCTAACTTTCACAAAAAAAAAAGAGCATCTTGGTTCGTTTAAATTACGTTAAATGATATTATGTCCTTTATTATTGTGCTAAACTATAGTCAATTAAAATGTGTGAGTTCTAAAATTGCAAGTGCCTACAAACAGCAAAAATGTCATTGAAAAATATTAAAATTTTTAAAATACTATTGCGAATTTTCAATAAACGTTTTGAGTACAACGATTAATATTTATAGAATAACAAACGAATAACTGATTTAGTGTGATCGAAATTCGTTTAAATACCCGATCACTTCAAAATACATTTTTGTAACGCTTAAAAAACTTTATGCGATTTTTCGGTAAAAAAATGTTTTGATTGAAAAGAAAGTCGTATAAAAACTATATTATAGAATTTTCATGCTATAAATATTAAAACTAAAAGTTTTACGAATTCTTAACTACAAAAATGTGGTGGATTTTTCTGATTTATTCGTTTTGAAAAAATGTAATATTTAAACGCTTATAACATTTTTTTTTTTTTTTTAACTGAACTCAATTTCTTTTCATTAATCAGTAAGAGATATGCATAAACGATACTGTATGCAATTTTCAAGGTATTTTAGTTGTTTTAGCTTTTTTTGTTAATATAAAATTATTTTATCTACATTTTACGACAAAAATAAAACGAATTAAACATGACGTTAAGTACTTATCTGTAAAAAAAGCTTTAAAAATTCAAAACTTTTTGAAAACTACATTATCTATAGTCATAAATAATAGAGTTATTTAGTGAAAGCTTCATGTTATTACGAACTATATATTTTAAGTAATGATAAAAAAATTGGAATTTTTTAAAAACCGGTATGTCGTAAATATTTCTGTTTCTTTTATTATTTTTTATACTCGTAAATTATAGTTCTATGTAATTATTAAGAAAACTGTTGTTAAATTTGTAAAATAACTAGTCCAAATATACAATTTTTTCAATATTTCTTATCAGAAACCTTTTCATGATTGCGATGAATGATCGGAATAATCCTTCTGGTCGTAGTTGTATCGACAGACACAAAAAAATAAGAATGTATTGTTCTTATTTTTTTGTGTCTCTCGTTTCACTCGTAATTAAAAAAAAAAAAAATTAATAAAATGGAATTCGAGGTTTTAATTATGTTTGTACCAGACACGGCTGAGAATAGGTATATTAAAAACAAATTACATTTTTAGCCAATTTAAGTATCATTAAAATTAATTATTTTATATCATGGTACAAGCCGGTACACGTGTTAACTTAAGTGCCTTCTGAAATAAGTTGTAAATAAGCAATTTTTATAAGTGCCTTCTGAAATATAAAAATCACTCTCTCCTCTAAGTCGTTTTGATGTAGATGTACCCTTGATTGTTGCAGAGAGGAGAAAACGAAAATGTGCACAAATCGTGAATAGCTTACAAACTTTTAGGGGCATCATTAACTGTCCCTTTCACACATTTTACACTTGGGCGTGCACCAGACCCCCCATAAACTCCCCTGGTCGAGCTAGTTCAATACATTGCAGCCCAGTGTTCGGCTTTTTCGAGGTCCGTTTCAGACTCGGGTTTCACCGTATTACTTAACATCTCCGGATCGCGTCCCGAACACGAACGAACCCCGCGCATTCGTTTCCGGATAGAATTTTACGACGCCGGCCAAGTGTTTTTCATATTATGCGTGAGACGTTCGACGGGATCTGATTTAAATGGACGGTGGCCGAAAAATGTCAATAGATCTGTTTAGAGTAGTATTCGAACAATAGTGCGGTTCTGGTCTGAAAGTATTAGAGTTGTAGAGTGTTGGACCGCCGCCGCCGTTTGCACCGCTTCCTCGTTTTCGAATCGTCGAGGGAACCGAAACCCGTGTGCGTACGTCGAATCATAGAGCTTTTCCCGGGGTACCAGGCGTTTAGTTGGTCCCGTCGGGGTTCGGATCATCGACGGTCTACCGGGGCGCATTTGATCCGGGTAAAATCCGTCGCGGTTCCGGCATTCGCCAAACGTTCGTTGTACAAACGAACGATTAGATCACGCCGATCGACGAACGCTATTCTCTACGCCGATCGTTTGCGACACGACCGATTCCCGGGCGTAATGATCAGCTCCGCTTATCGCTCAATCACGGAACGCTGACCATCGTCTGATCGACTGTTCGCGTCGTCCGCAAACGGTTAACTCGTTGTCCGTAAGCGGATCGCGCCATTTCCAGCCGGTAGGCACGAAAAACGGCCACGAGCCGACAAGCTCACAGGTCAACGGGTTCGCAACAACGGCAGCACTGTTACGTACTCATTCAAACGTTGTGGTGAATGATGTGTCGGCTGTGACGTGTGCTGGGGGGGGGGGTTCGTGTTGACTTCGGTTTCTTCCCGAAAACGTGACGACAGTGACGCCAAAGGGATGTACGCTAATGGGTCCCGCCCACGTAAAAAAACGCAAACGTAGAGATTTACGAGGCGATATCGATAAACTATCACGGTCGGCGGCGCGGCCCTTCGCTCTCGTTATTTTCCTCGGCCTTTGTGCCGCGTTATGTTGCACCGACCGACGACCTCGACCGGCGAACGTAACAAAAGCGTTTTACAAGCGATAAAACGTTTTACGAAAGGATTGCACAACAATCGAAGTGTTTGTTTTCTAACGTTTCGGCGTTTTATTATTATTTCAAATACTCCCCCAGCCCACAGTCGTTTTGTACGCCACGAACTCCTCGTGCATCAACAGACCGCGAGGGTTGTGGTCGACTCTTGAACTCGTATTCACCCGCACCTGCAGCAGACCGTCCGACCGGTTTGGTACGCACTATATTACCCATTGTACCTATTGACCTGTGGTCGTTGCAAGCCGTAAATGTTCCCGTACACGAAAACCGTTTTACCGTGTCTGTTCCGCTGAACAACATCACTCGGTTCGCGATACCATCGGTGGTCCGTCGTCAACAGCGCGCCGCCCAAGAGTGATCCGACAAAACATTGTACGTCCCTTGGGCAATGCGACCGTCGACGGAATTCACCGGCAAAAACCGTTGCCGTTGTTGTTGTTGAGTGTTACCGACGTACGTTCACCGACGGCAGCGCAACAATTGCGTTCGATAATCATACGCGCTACTGTTCACGTTGACACGAACGGACTTCGCAGACACGCGCGCACGGCTTTCACGTGGAAAACATGCTCATAAGTTCTCCCGCTAATTCTTCGACCGTAATAACGAAGCCGGTAACTTACCGCTTTCCGGGAAGGCTATGCGACCAACATCCTGCTCGTATTAAACGATAACGTGCACGTTTGTTTAAATATTTTAGTAATTTTTTTTTTTTTTTTGTTTATCTATTTATTTTTTCTTTCGACGAAACCGCGTTGGACGTACGTGTAAAATAAACCTGTCCGTTGGATCGAACGGCCGGACGAGAGGAAGAAAGAAAAAATCGTACGATTGCGCAATATTTTAATGCATCGGGCAACGAAAATCACATAAACTAAACAATAATTTTATCCCGACGGTGTTTTTTTTTTTTCTTTACAGTTTATTAATAAACACATAATAATAATTACTGTGATACTGGATTCTGTACTGCATTACAATTCCGTTTCACGTTTCATACCCTATGTTATTTTCAAGAATTGTAAATGATTGTAAATTATTATGGTAATTTATACACGACGACTTATCTGAACAGAAGACGAGAAGGCGTACGTTATTTTAAACGAGTTGAAAAAAAAAATAAAAATATATTATCTGTGTCTACGTAGCGAAGGAACGCGTTGATAAAGTGTTAAATTAAAAACACATCCCGTGAAGTGAACAGAGCATTCGTGTAGGTACGACATTATTTCGTTCCAAAAAAGATCGATCAACACGCGGGTAATGTTTTTGGTTTGTAATTAAAATACACTGCACGTATCGAACCGTTGACCGTCGATCATATTTAGTACGGCCGGACTCGTTTTCGATTTTTTCCGATTTCTCGCCGAAACGAGTGAATGATGTACGTGCGCGCGACACGTGTTTTTCCGTGTTAACAGGCAAGCAGCAGCGTGCCAAAGCGGACATCGATACCGCGAACCCAAAGAAATAATGTGTCTAAACGCACCAGATCTCAGAGTTTTTCGCAGAGATCATCAGCCACCTGCGAATCCACGGAAGAGCGTACAGTGGAGAGGGTTCGTTTTTTCCGAATAACGGACCGGAATCATTTGCATACAAAACAGTATGATGAACACGCGGTGGACGCTAGAACGTAATGCACATGCGTGATACATAACCCGATATAGCGATGGGAATTTTTTTTGAATATTCAACGAAACAGTAAAACAGAAACGATATTAACACCATTTTTGTTTTCTGTATACAGTTATGTTGATCAAATGTGAAGTTCACTAATCGCGATGCTCGTTTGCAAGGACACACTAGTTTCATGATGTTTAGCGGTTTTACTATAGCGAAAAAGTCGGTTCCATTTATGCACCCGTTCGTCTATTCGAAAAATATCGGGTTTATAAGATTTTTAATTGCTCGTCTCGAAGATTGTAGCTTAGACAAGAAATTTAATGGGTTTTTAGTAATAAATTATTTGTTTTTTAACTATCACAGAAGTTCGATACGGAGCAAATCTCCGGGAGAATTCGTTTTTATAAGCTGTAATTGTTTAGAAATCCGAACGATTATTCGTAAATATTATATTTCGCTTTAGTGCGTCTCGTATTGCAATATGGCTCGACCATATTTAACTGTCTCTAGTCAAAGTTGATCGATTAATAATAAAATCGAACGCGTTCCAAATAGATTTTTACGAATAACTGTCTTGCGCTGGTAACCAACGAAATCGGCGTGTTGCTTGATCAACTGGAGTACGGTGTATCGAGTTGCTCGAAAATACGAGAAACTTATATGATGTGTCTTGATTATTCAATTACATGACTGAACGCTTCGGCCGTTTGTCCCGCTGAATCACTCGGTCAAATTAAAGCCTCTCAAATTGATACTCGTGTGTCACGAACGTTCTACACACCTTTTATTTTACATATTTTGTTAATCGACAACTTGGAAATCCCTTGAGGTAATACTCCGAGTGACAGGTTGTCATCGTTTAATGTTAAACATTATGTACAACTGCGTGACGACAAAATCAGATTCTGTTCGAACCGATCAATGTTAGTATCAGATACTAATCCAATAAACGATATTTATTTTTTCCACGATCACTTAATCAAAATAAGATCATTGATTCAATTGCGCCCGGTACCCACTTAATGTTTAAAAACAAACGAATTTTTCATGCGTATTAATTTGTCTTCTTCGGTTGAGTTCGAAAAACAATAACTGTTCTGAGCTCAGATTTTCGGGAGTATATTTATTGACAAATAAATAAACGAATTCAAATATTCGAACATGAGTCGATGAGTTACACACAGTTATCGTAAATTCGTTCCTTTTACGAGAGTTGGACTTATTTAGATACCTATTGTACACTAGTCATAGTCACTGCTATACCCTTATCTTAATCACAACACGAACGACTCACGATGACGAACATTTTTCCCAATCGTTTTCGACACGTGCAGCGTAAATTCGTGGGTGTATGAACATCGTGTTTCCGGGTCTAATCGCCCAGAAAAAACACCACAGTGCGCACGGCGGTACTTTAGCAAAACATCATGGCTCGGTTTTTGCCCGGGCCTAATTACAGCTGTATGTGTTTATGACCAATGCCATTTGGACAAATATACGGCGTCTGTGGGTTTTAGTGTTTCGATACGTCCTAGTGCATTTTTTTAAATTTGTTTTCAAATATTATTACACAACACAATACGTAGTAACATGATGTTTGCCCGAATCACGTCATTGCTGTAACGACTTATTAGAGTACTTGTAATTGCCCACCGTACGCAAGCGATCCAACCTGAGCCGCATCTAATTAATTCCATTAATTATTTGAAAAATACGTGGTTTAATATCGTCCAGCTATCTGCAGCTGCGGGATTATGGACACGATCACATAACTTGGTATTTGACCTCGCCGGACCGTCCATCGGTGTGTGTGTGTGTGTACCAGTGCTATATATAATACTGTGAAAATATAAACAAACAAAATATAAATTATTACAAACACGTTTATGGTATGTTTTATATATATTATACGATTTTGTAAACTATGAATAGCGTACCCGTTTCGCATTAACAAGTATCGCATAAAATTTGAAAGGTCCTGGGTCCCTCGCACACACCGACTGCCGTAAAGTGTAGTATGCGTACCGCCATTGATCGACATTGGGCGTTATCATGAAACAACATGTGCGCGGGACGACACAGGACGAAAACAACGAGAGGTTTGCTCGTAGCGACCGTTCGGACGATTCTACGGCGCACATGGTCCCCGAATTCCGACAGTCGTAAGTGCAGGACGGGGTCGGCAACTAATTATATTGTAATCGAAACATTGGCCAAAGGCGCGCGTACAAGTGCACGTGTTCGCATGTTGGACCGCCCAAGCGCAGCGGGCAGTCCGTTTCTTTTTCTCTCACGATTCAATGCGTTGCAGTTCGCATGTACACGTAACGAATATATATATTCGATGATATACCGAAAGCGCTATTCTCGCGAACCGCTGTACACACACGTTCGTGTACAACGATACTACACACGTCTTCCCGGCCGCAATAATAATAATAATAGTAATACGTTTTTCGAGGTTTCAACGGACCGACTTCGAGTGTAGTAACCCGAGTGGTTTGTACATTGGATGATACGTACGCGACCGGTGACCGTAACATACATAACGCACTCGCACACACACACATATCATCAGCGTATGGTCAACATCTGGGGTACGAATCCGAACGCTACACGACCTACGCCCGAACGTAATACATTGTACCCGACGCACATGTCTTCTGTAGTCGGTCCGAGGGGGCCTCTGGTTTTAATACGCAGTACAATACAAATCGAGCGTGTAGTCGCGAAATAATAGTATAACAATCGATGGAAACACGCGTATCCTCTTGGTGTTCTCGCGTTTACGTGTGATCGCAAGAGCACCAGAACACTGTATTCGAGAGAGAGAGAAACATAATCGATATCATCATTTATCGTCGTTTATCAACAACTTTAGGCGGTTCGGTTGAAGAATAAAAATCGCGATACCATTCGTCGCTTCACTACACGCTTAGACGTGCACATATCGATGTATTATACAAGTACGTATTGCACTGTAGATTTCTCTTAAACACTCGTGTGTTGCGAACTCAAACAACGTTGGTCAGTTATTGCGCAGGTGTGTGGATTCGGATATTTTACCGTGAACGCAAACTGAGCAAAAATTATCCTTTTTCTTCAAGTCGGTTAGTAAACGGTGATAAAAAAAAAAAAAAACAAACAAACAAACACTATACCAACTGCGATCATTTGTTTTATACACCTACTACGACCATACATTATACATATCTGTACGATGTTACCATCGTATTATCATACGCACGTTTATCGGTCGATCAACAACGTTGAATTGCGTACAAACTATTTACATTTATAGTTTTCTTAGATAACGAGATAACACGTAAATTAACTATCGCAGCTTGTCAATGTGTCTTATGGGAGGAAAAATAAACAGTGGCGGCACCAGGTTTCTTTTTTTTACAAAGGACCAATAGGAGACCAGCAATTATAAGGTAAGGCCATGAAGAATGATATTACAGGAAAATATCAAATCAAATAATAACTAATTCTGAGCTCATTACTCTATTTAACATCTTTAAATGATTACAACACTATGATAAAACTACTTGAAAATAGTTCTGCTCGTGAAAAATGATTATGTTACAATGTCTAAGGTTAGAGCCGTTGATGGAGCCAGACATTTTTAGGTCGGGCCATGACTCTACCTGATCCGTCGCCCTGGCGCCGTCATCGGGAAATATGGTCATTTTGGCACGATTACCATATCCCTTTTTTCTTGTCCCACACACTTATTGTAGTGATAATCAGTTGTCGTGAACATAATTTTGTTACGGTTCAGTCTTTATGCCGTCCAAGCCGCAACAGATTTTATGGTATCTATAACCCGACGATACGACTCGTTGGATTTATCCAATTATATAATACATTACAATGCGTATACGCGGAGTGATTGGTTTAACGTTAATCGGTAATTGTGTTTATACGCAAGCGTTTCTCGTTTCCTTTAAATTTTAAACACCACGATCCATATTAATTCATACGTTCACAAAACATTGTTGTCCTGTTTCCAGTCGTTATTTACGTTTAAAAATTCGTTGGGATAATAATCATATTGGTACCGATCGATATCGAGGCCGAAAGAAGTGTTGGACTTGTGTCAAATACGCATTCGTCGGTGCATTGTGTTCAAAGTTGATGTACTGCATTCTCGTAGATTTCTCCGCGAGTGTCGAAAGTTAACATTATAATTGCAATTGGCCGACGAGGAGCTGAATAATGGAGTTTAATTATCGTTATGGAAATGCATAATATTATTTTATGCACATGCGAAAACGAAACCGATTCTCGTTAAATTAATTATCATCTTGTGCACTCATCATGTTTTAAATATATTTATATAAATTATAAAACGTCTATATCGTTGTTTCTACGTTTAATGACGTCGTTAACAACGTTGAAAGGTTATTATTTTCGCCATCATCCTTAAGGGTCTTGACTGTGGTGTACGATGTAATACAAGGCACTATTATAAATCATATAGATCATACCAGCTGAACAAAAATTACCCAGCCTTTTCAGGGAGATATTTTACCGTTTTAGACCGGAGACTGGAGCGATTGCTGTTTCGACGAGAGAATAAAATGTTGGGTTGAAATATTTTAATGGTATTTATTTTTATTTATATTCATACGATATTGGTGTACCTTGATCGGTAAGATCATCGTATCAAATAAAATAAAATATTTCCTAGGCAACCAAAAAGTGAGAAACGTATGCAACCAGCCCGAAATCGTCTCGATGCTTAAAAATGCAATTTCCAACGAATCTTTTCTTAGTGCACCACATTAAAACACAGTAAAATGTCTCAAATGAATCGGTGCGTGATGGTTTGGACTGCACGCTGATCAGTCTGCGAATTAGTGGTGAATTAACATTCTGTGTACCACAATACGGTTTAATATTATTATAATGTATATAAAAGCGTACAAAAAATTATTGCAGCGCTGTTAAAAACCTTACATAACATATCAACCTATATATATATATATATATATATGTGAATACTTCCAACATACTTCTTTTTACATATATACGTACATAGACTTTACAGATAGAGAGACATGTTTATATTCTCGAGGAGTGTAAACCTTAAACGTTGTAATATATTTTGGTGTGTGAGCATGACAGGATGATTTTATCAACACAAAAAAAAAAAAACCGAGAACATAATAATTAGCTATGTATTTGTTTGATTATTTACAATAATAAATTAGTGAGAAAAAAAAAATATTTTTTTTACTTCGGATAAAACTATTTTATTTTGTCGTTCTACAGTCGTTATTCATTTCACGTCAATCGTAAATAAATGGCATTCGTACGCATTAAGAAACGTACGATTCGAAATAACTCTACACCGGAATTAAAAAATATTTTAACGAAATTATAACTTTACTTTGAACCGTTAAACTACCACAGTTAATCAAGTGAGCTGTGTGTGTGTGTGTGTGTAATAATTTCATTATTCACGAAGTGGATCATATTTCATAAACCCTCTGCGAGGAGTATCCGATTCTCACGTGCTTTCCGTTTCGATTCGTTTTTAAATTACGTATTATTTTATACGATTATACCGCGAGCGCGGCAATTAATATTATCACACCCCTCTCCGCCCCTATCTGAACTGAAGGTTTATTTCGGGATAACGAAACAACACACGAACGTTACGGTTGCATTTAGAATAATAATGGAATGTATAATGGAATCGCCACTACTGCACGAAGTCCCGCGATATCTGTTTCTTATACCCACCCACCCCCCTCACCACCAAATAAGTAATATGGGAAACTCGCATTATCTCACAGTAAAAAATTAAAAGATAAAAAAAAAATACAAAATCGCGTTAGACGCGCGCGTCCATGTACACAGTATAAAATAACGATTATGTATGCATTATTAATTGTCTGTACACAATGCGACTTCCAAGAATGCGTTGTTTAGCGGTCAAACGAACGTAGCGAACAATTAAAACGGTACTAATTATAATTATTATTAAGAACTTAATACGGACGCGTACACATGATTCGTGCGCTCCGTAAAGGTTCGACCGCGCGGTTTGTAAGGTGTTATGTTTTGCTGTTTTCGTATTATGAAATTCTCAAGACTCGCGAAAAGCGTGTACCGAATTCATTTTATAGCATACCATTCAATTACAATGCGCTATTGTCACTATTGGTCGAAACATCAAAAATCAAAAGTCATTACTTGTATGAAAAAAATTGGAAAAAAAAAAAAAAACGTTCTCGTGAAACCAAAAGTAACGAAATACGCGTATCTGCATATTATTATGTCGATGTAATTGAATATCACATTTCTGTAGCGGTAATATTATTTCTGTTACCGACGTGGCATCGTATCAGTCACTGTAATGACCAGTGGCAGTCACGTCCGCCGCAGTTTGTGCTCTGTGTGTCCGCAGTGTGTCTCCAACGAGCACAGTGCATCAATATTACGGAATAGGTAAAATCGAAATGACTAAACTTAACTTATCGAATTCAACGAGTCGAGACGATATCGTATTACCATTGCTCTACGGTTTATTGTATTACTGCAGTGCACTAGATGCGTGTATCCGACCACGCCCGTGGCAGATATTTTAACCGTTTTAAATTCGAGCAAATAAACACCATTTCAGCGTATAAAATATAAATCTTTTACTGCGTAAAAAGAGCGCAATCGCCGTAAGTTCTAATGATGTTGTTATTTTTATTTGATCAATAATAACATTGTTTGATTTATATGATTTATATCGTTAACTGTTATAAATCAATTTTTTCCTGTGGGTAAATTGTTGATTGAAAGTTTATTATATGATAAAAAACAAAAAACAAAAACCACAATAGTTTTCGATGATAATGAAAATAAATATAATCGAATATAAATATAATACTGACGACAATATCTAAAAATGAGTAATACTCGTAACTGATAATGATATGTTGAAATCAAATTTATTTCTCGATTCGTGTCGCTCGAATCGTGATCGGAAACGATACGTTCGACGTGATGGACATTCATGGTACATTTATGTATATTAATTATTTTCTTCCGGCAGATTTTATTTTTTATTTATTTTTTTTCAACTCCAGTCGTTCGTTTTAAAATAACAAGATCATTCGGGGCATTCAACTACAAACCCGTTTGTTGATATGTTATACGAGTATAGGAATGATACAAAATGAAATACAACACAAGTTTTTATAGAATCTATGATTTCATATTAAGTTGCACAATGTTATTTTTTTATTTATTTTTATATAACGATTGTTCATCTTACACGAGGTTATGCAGTTGATACGCGTATATATTATATAGAATTTAGTTCTTGTATAAATAATAATAATTATAGTACTACTTCTATCCCATAGTGATGTTTCCGTCAAGCTTATTCAAAGCATACGGATTTGCCCAATCCCTGACCGTGAACACTTATTACCCGTAGTTAGTTGTATGCGGGGAGGTCGCACGACGGTACACGTTTAATTTAAAACTAGAAATTATAATAATCTATACACGACCGATAAACAAAACATGTTGATCGACAGCAAACTACTTCCACGACTCAAATGCTACTCGATTACGACTTACACTAATCATTGCCGATTCATTGTTCGATCAAAATACCAAAGAAACTTAATCCGATTTCGAGAGTTTTTTCGTCGTTCGCGAATCCATTGAGATAGACCAATAATATTCGAGGGAGAAAAACCTAACCTTGTAAGTGCACCGCATACAAAACAGGTGATTTACCCTGCAGCAACATATTTTGGTGTTTATCATAGAACGTTTTTTACGAACGGTAAATTATACAAGTTATATCGTAAAAGCGAAAATACGACGATTAATAAATGTTGTCGTTTAACGCTCGCGCGACCAATGGTTTTTATATTATTTTTGAACACGAACGAAAATTAAAATTCGTTTGACATCAATCAACAGTTAGCAGTACTGCAAATCCTGTCGAAAGAAAAATATTTGTTCTGCTCATCGTTTCCCTTCTCGATTCGTACGTAGTCGGTCCGGTGCTGGGAAAACATATTGTTATTGAAATCGATTGGAATTCTTTTCGCAGAACATCGACGAACGAAACTATGTAAACCGAGAAGGCGATGACTTCCAGTAACCGTTGCGCTGAGGACGAAATGCGCGTTAGAAGCGTACGAGATGGGCATCGAGAAGCCGAACGTGCCGTGAGTGATTTTCATTGTTCGGCAGGGATGCAGTGCGTCGAAGTTTGAACCGTTTACTGTTTTCGCGTATTTCAAAATCCCATCGAGTATTGCAGTCGATCGCGGATCAATGCAGACGACAGGCGCACAATGTCATACGTTAATAAACCGAGTATTACTGTGATCGGTGTGCACGCGTATTAATTGTCGGTACTCGGTGCGATTCAGGTGGAAAATAAAAAAATGAAAAACCGCATTAGTGTTATAACGTTACGTTGGTCAATGCGTACACACACACGGGATATTTTATGGGGAAACAAAACATAAACGGTTTTACGATTGAGACGTTTTCAACAACTACGCCGCGGCGTGTTAATAATAACGTTACTCCGTGAGATATATTTAGCCGACCGGTTTTTTTTATTTTTATTTCCATACATTTTTTCGAATATATTATTACTACTATTATTACTACTGCGTTTGTATTATTTAACACTCGTATAAAAGATATTTGTGTTTCCCTTCGAGCTCGCCGTGCAGTGTTTGTTGAGCGGCACGTTTGTGCGCGACGCACGTAGGCCACGCGGCCGTGGACCGGTGCGCGGCGCGTCGCTGAAGGAGACTCCGAGGTCGCGCCGTGACGGGAGGGCCCCGCGACGGGAACGTTCGACCGCTTCTCTGGTATCCCGTGCATCGACCGGTGCGCGCGCGATCGTGCAACGGATTTAAACAGTAATAATAATAATAATAATAATACGTACTAATGGTAATGAAAACCGTAAAAACGCCGGTTCAGCTCGACCCGCTGTGACACCGCACCGGCCGCGGCGGAGGATCGCCCGGGTATCGCGGTACGCTTGTGAGCAACAGAAAATCCGCGACAACCGTTCACGCGCAAGTACGGGGACGATAAATCGACCAGGGCGACTCGGCGATGTTTCGCGTTCCGGGTGCGCGCCCATCCATCCCCATCGATCGTTCACCGCCGCCCAAGCGACCGGGGGGGCGTGCCGAAGCGGGAGTTTTGGGGGGTTCACAGTTTCTGCACAAAGAACAGGTTGTAAAATACATTTTAAATGGCGCTGCCGGGGATTAGAGGGGTTTTTTTTTTTTTATCGGTCAAAATACACCGAGAAACCGGGTATTCCGAACTTTGTAACGTTTACAGCCGAAAACGTGAGTAGGACCGATGAACTTTTAAGCTCGCGAACATTTCTAAACGTACGCCACTGGGCGGTCAGCAGAAGAGGAGGGAAAAAATTGATAATTTAATGCGGTTATCGTGCGCGCTAGTTGTAACGATTAATGTCGTCGGTAATATATCCGGTTATCGTACATTGTTCGTTTTTACCGACGGTGGATGCACACAACAGTGTTACGGCCCGACCGGCAGCATTGCACTGTTGCAACACGTGTTCTTTATCATTTTATCGTCAAAGCAACCGTGTACAGTACAGTCGGCATTTGATGAAGAAAATCTACCGAAGAGGTACGTAACCTCATAGGCGCAATTCGACTTAAATTTATGAGGGTGCTAGATTTAAGTTGACCAAAGTGACCCGTGTGTGGCTTTGCACCTCCCCACACACCCTTACCTCACCACCATTCATGCATTCATCATACTAACTCATAAATAATTTATAATAAAATAAAGAAAATAAAACACATTAAAGACATATGTATACTTACGGGTACGCTGTGTATCATTTTAGATTCTGAACGGAGTGAAGAATGTATTGATTTTACAATGATGTGTGTTTTTTTTTTTTTTTTTTTTTTTTGTGTCTGTCGACACGTTTTGGGGCAGTAAAAATGCTTCGATTGCCTTATGTAGCAACTTTTCTGAAAGGAAAGTGAATCTATTTGGTACTTTGGGGGGTCAAAAGTTAAAAATTTCCAATATTTTTTAAATGCGACGGGAAAAACCATAAAAAAATTTGGGAAAAACGGAAGGTTTTACGCAAAACCAGTTTTCGACATAATCAAATTTTTTATTTTGCTATAACTCAAAAACTAATCGATGTAAATACTTGAAATTTTCACCAAATGTTTAGATTAGCGTTCTCTATACACCATTAAATTTTCAAAGTATTTTGACTTTTATTAAGCTATTTATAGACAATTGAAATTTTCAATTTTTTTAAGTATTTTTTTTTTAAATAACGATAAAATTTTTTTGGCTGCCTAGAAAATCTTGAAAATTTAATAAAAGGTTTCTTATAAGTTGTTCCTTAACTGATAAAAAAAAATCTAAAATCGTAAGTCACAATTTTTTTTTATAAGTGCTCAAAGTTCCAATTTATACGAAATATGTAAAAATCACGATAATTTGCAAGTTATTTTGTAGATAAAAATTCATAAATTTTTTTCTGTTCATACTTAAGGTTCAAAATTTTAACACGAGGTTATCTATAAGCTACTCATCAAAAATCTTTAAAAAAATTTCTACCGGACTAAGAGGAAAAAATTGTATGACTGTTTGAAATTTAAATGTTTACGAAACTGGATAAAATAGCGATTTATTCTCAGACGATTTTAAATATTTGTTATAATTCAAAAAGTATAAGTCGCAGATTTTTGAAATTTCTACCAGCTGTTAAGATTGGTATTTCTTTTATACAATATTTTTTTCAAAATATTATATTGATTTTTAAGCCACTTATAGTCATTTAAAATATTCGATTTTTTTACATTTTATTTTTATAATCGGTGATAAAAAAAATTTGGCTACTACAAAATACTTGAAAATTTAATCGAAGATTCCACAGAAGTAGTTCTTAATGTCATTCAAAAATTATTAAAATCCATAGGCACAATTTTTTTTTATAAGCGTTTGAACATCGAATATTGACATAAAATTACATGTAAAATATAATATAATGTAGAATGTTCTAGACTGACAAACTATATCACTGTATGCAACTGCCAACCCATCCTAATTGAAAAATATATTTATCGTTTCAAAATAAAATATACTTTTTATAATGTTTATAAATAACAATGTATTATATTCTAGACTAACATATGAACTCCGTTCAGAATCGTTATTCGTATACAATGATATCTATCATTGCATTCAAATTTAACAAATCCATTATAATAATGACCTATCCTATAAGCGAGGTGCACTCCACCCCTAACTGTACAGCAGAGCGAGGCCCATCCGGTTCTTTTTATATTTATAATTATAATTTATTTTTGCATGTGGCCCGTTACAGACCAACCCGCACCGGCCTTAAAATATCGATAAGCTTTGTATCGCGAGACGCGAATAGTTGATACTTCGATAGATGTTTCGGCGTAATCGTTATCGTCTGTTGTTCAATCTTCTATACAATGTTCTTGTGATTTCAATACATAATAATTTATTAATCATAGAATTAACAATAAATTACCTACACCTAATATGTTATTATTATAAAAGTGGAAAGTCTTTTGGAAATAAATTTACCCTAAGCCTATGACAAAATATCAATACCTATGACTAAATGATAACGTTCACCAATAAAAATTCGATGGTGCTACTAAAAAAATTTGGGGGTGCTAAGCATCCCCAAACAAATTGCGCCTACGCGTAACCTCCTTCGACCTTACGGTACAAGTCGGATTCGTTTCAACGTTGTCACCGCGTCCGGTTTGGTCGACGGATTGTCGGGAATACGCGAGACCTGTGTGCTCAGGTGCGCTTGTAGCGAACGATCTCGCGAACGCTCCGGTATAGCGTTTACGCGTACGGTATTGCGAACGATACGAAGTCCTTTGAACGTCGACGGCGCACCCGAGTCGTGGCCTTCCGACGTCCCTTCCACACTCTTAACACGGCCCTTGGACACGGTCGACCGGCGACCCTTAGACGTGCCGTCGCGGCGGTAACCCGAACATTGTTTATAGCACCGAGCACCGCGGTTACCGGCTGCGAAAGTTCGCGAAAATCCACACAGACGTGTACGTGGTGCGCTCGTGCTGGGCACGGTCATTGCCACCGTTGACCGCGTCGAGGTACGGATTCCTCTCCGTCCGCGACGTCCGCACTGTTCAAAGCGATCGCTGGGGCAAACGAGACTGTCGCGGCTGTCGTTCTGCTGTTGAGAGGGAAACCGAGTTCAATTCGAAGAAGAGAGCTCGTCATAGCCGTATAGAATAAAACGTTTTCGAGCTTATCAGTAATTATATGAAAATTAATTAATAGAAAATTTGATTATACTATTTTTTAATTAGTGAGTTAGTGAGTATATTATATTTTAAGTAATTTTTATCTTGCCCCTTGTGGGATTTTATTCTGCGGCGCGCTTGTGTTAAATAAATGACCAATGTTCGCTACTAGTGTACATCAGTGTGTCAACTGTCACTATAGATATATCTGTCACGAAGACCAACTGCACTAACCACTAAGTATTAAACATCGTACACCGTTGTACTTTCAATTATTTACAAAGTTCAATGAAGTGATTTATAATTTATATATATATGTATAATACATACTCAATCCTCAATATAAATATTATAATACACCATGTGTCTATGTTGCGTTAATTTCAAATCTACAAAATAAAACTAGTGTTTCTTGCGAGATAATACGTACTCCATATTGTCAGAAACCGGTCAAATAATGACGCAAAAAAACATCCGTCTGGACACAAAATAAATATACAACGCAGGTAATATTCTTGTATAACTTTTTATCTTGCTAAAACCTTTTGTTTTAAGTTTTGTAATATCAAATTGAAAAGTACTTTGTTATTATTATTATTTTAGTAGCAACTTTTTAAATAAGCTATCAAGTAGATGATTTAATATTACAATATCGATATTAACTTCCATTACAGGTTAAGTAAATAAATAAAATAAAGATCAAACTGTATAATGTATAATCAAATACCAAACGCAATAATTTTCAAATATCATAATAATATAAATTGAATTTAAATAATTAAATTATTATTTATAAAATAACTTGTTTTATCAAAATCACCTAAAAGAGATTAGTCTAGTAATATATATATATATGTATATACACTAATATTCTATAATTATTTCTCTATAACCCGTGGTAAAATCAGATAAAATTATTTTCATGAACTGTAATGCAAATATTGCAAACGGCTGTTTTGGGTTTTTGAACGGCAAAATTAACAGTAAATAATAAAGACCGGTAAGTAAATAATAAATAAAATATAAAGTTCACACGGATTACATTGCAGTTTACACAGTACACAACACTGCCAATTTATTGTTTGGACTGTGAACTGTTAGATTACAGATACTGAAACGGTTCAAAATAGTTCACCAAAGTGTTAATAGTTCATTTGAACTGTTCGTTACCGAACTCAACGTCTCTGTTCGGTTGACCACTGCTGAGGTTCTCCGAACAGCCTCTCGAGACCGTATTGTTGACGTACGATCACGATCGAGTGTTGTCGTCGATCACTACTGGGCACCATTAGCAATGCACCACGTATCGCTTTATGTCGTTAACGACACGCGATACCAATATAAATGTTATGTGTTGATCGCCACGTCTTGCGCACAAACCGATTTCGTCCGAGCGTACGTATTCCAGGCGCGTTCTCATGAACTACCCCTTATTGTGTTATGGTCGTACATAGGGTTAGATCAGTACGTATAACCTTAGAAACATCGAAAAGTGCGCCCGATAAATATCGAAATATACCCCTATGAAAACTGAAACACGACATTTAAAACGTTTATTATTATTATTATTATTGTTAAAAACGTACAATTTTCTTTAACTCGAATAATACTGTAATAATACCACAATCTCGATTCGGCTTCAGAACTAAGCATTTGACTGCACGTCGAATTCATACATTTACCGATCAGATTTCGTCTTCGAAAAAAAAACCGTTCTGCCCGAGTGTGGTCTTAGATGTGGCTCCAGGCATCAGATCGGGTAAGGCATGAAGGTCTATTCTTTAAAATGAAATTCTACTTATCTACGCCATATTATTTAATAAGTCACTCGTATTTAGAAAATCGTTCTTACCGTAAACAAATATGGTGATTCAGTATCGTCATTATACCAAATTAAAGCAGAAATACCCCAAGGTTAGGCGACCTTTCTCCTGAGCAATTCAACGTTTATACGGCTGACCTTCCACAAAAACCTCAAATACTATAATGGCCTCTTATGTAGATGATACCGCGGTTCTTTCACCTGAAAATGACCTTTTAGATACTTTAAATTGTATGCAAACATGTTTCAATTTAATTGATGTCATCCGATTGGAAAATAAAAATCAACCCATATAAATCTATAAGTATCCGATTCAAATTAAAAATCCATATCTTCTCTTCTTCAATTTTAAGGAATTCCAGTACTTTCAGATATAAAATATCTCGGTGTCGATCTTCACCAAATCATGATTTGGGGTGTTCGTATCAAATCTAAAAGAAAAATCCTCAATAGTAAACTTAATTTACATGATAAGATTCCAAAACCAGATTTTTTACACTAAAATTATTATTTACAAGTCCTTCTTAAGACCTGTTAGGGTTTATGCAAATCAAATTAGAGAATCTGTTAAGCCGTCCCAAATTCGTACCCTACAAATCTTTCAGTCTATCACACTCCAAATTATCTCTTTTGCGCCATGGTTTGTTTCCAATTCCACACTTAGAAGCGATTTAAAAATAAAACCAGTTAATCAACTAGCGCTACAAAACATTATAAAAAAATATCTTTAAATTACAGACTCACATTAACCCTTTAATCGTTGAACTTGCATCCGATTCACTTACCGGAAATCTCTCTAAACGACTTAGAAGAAAATAGTGTCGATATAAATTTAACGAATAACGGACTACTAACTAATTATAAAAAATATTTCCAAAAAAAAAAGTTTAAAATGAAAGAGGGTTAACAAAAATCAATAAATTATCGTTGGGTTCTATCACTGGATGTTCATTCTCTCGTATTTCATTTTTTTGTTTCTTCATGCATGTATGTATCAAATTTGTTCATTATACCTCGAATACATAATAGAGTCAGCAAAGATAGGTAATAGTAGTGAAGTACATTTTTTCGTTTACGTCATTTGTGAAAGAAAAAAATGTCGAACTATGGGTTTATATAATGTAAGTTATTGTTTATTCGAAATATGCATTTATTTACCGTTTTTTTTTTTTTCAAATATGCATTTATTCATAAAAATGCCTAAATACGCAATAATATGCTAAATAAAATTAAGCGTATTTGATACTATTTCAAACGCAACGAATGAATAACTTCGTCTGCGTGATGCAAAACTAAAAAAAAAAAAAAAAAAAAAAAAAATAATGAAAAGTAATAAACATTCTAGCCTCAGTTACAAGCGTTCGCGGAGAACGGACGTTTGTGTTATTTAAATGCGTATTCCTTTGACACGTGAAAAAAAACACAAACGTATTTTATCGTCAACGCGGAAACGTTGAGTTTTTCGTTAGAAACCCTTTTGCTGTTATATATGCACGGATAATTTATTCTCGTTCGGATTCGATCGATTCGAATAGAACGCGTTGCGCTCGAATGCATATTACTGTTGTTGTGCAAATATGATAATCAATAATCTATACCAAGTCGCTGACAAAGGAACGTCCGCTCCGATCGATTTGTAATCATCTCGGTTCTGCCTGTCATCGCGCGAGCGACGTGGCAAATTAATTGTTCGTAGAACCTGAAATACGTTGTGCCCGGTTGTGCTCTAGGTTAATATTAGGCACAGTTGACTGACTAAATCCATCGAAAGAAAAAAATAACTAAACGTATATACATATATATGAGATAATCGTTCACGTGGCGTTAGATTTTTCCTTACAACATATAACGACTGTAATAATTAGAATGCGATACTCGTAAGATCGTTCGACCGGTGGAGACAAAAAAAAAAAAAAAAACAAAAACAAACAAACAAATAATATAATGATTTCAATTCAGAACCGGAAACGGATTGGAAAAAAAAATAATAATACTCGTGTTGTTGTTTTTTTTCTTCAAAATACTAATCGGTACGATATAATATTTACAACGACGACGGTACGAAACTTTATGAACATCGCACGCGTTCACGTCAAACGCGAAAAAAAAATAAAATTATGTCATAATTACAGGACGGGGCGGACCGAGCACCGAAGATTTTCCGTTATTTTTCTGTACTGTGTTTTCAACTGCACTTTTCGATCGGTGCCGAAGGAAATTTATTCGTTTCGCGATCCCGCTGCAGCAAATTTTTGTCGTCACTTTCGTCCGCGTTACGTTCCTTTTTGGCTTCCCGACGGATAGTGCAGAGTGTGCGTTTCGCGTGCAATCTCTCGTTGTTTGTCGACCGCGGTTCGCGTTGCGCCATTTGCCATTCCGATTCTTCTTCCCTCTTCGCCTTTAAGCCGCCCCTGCCCACCGCGTCCGCGTACGGTTCACGAAGACAACGCAGTCGAGCGAAACAACAGTTCGTCCAAAAAAACGTAATCTTTCCCGGCGACGACCGGACGACCTCCAGCGGTCGTCATATGATAATATCTTTTTGTTGCGGTTTTACAAAAATACGTGGATAATTACACGAGTGATTGTTTAAAAAAAATCTTATCGTTTTGCTCCTGTATCAGCCGTACTGTCAGGGGCGGATTTAAGGCACTGCGAACTATGCGGCCGCATAGGGCGGCAAATTTTGGAGGGCAGCAAAACTATGTTAAAAATTTATTATAATTTTGTAAAATTAGCTACATAATTTTTAAAATTGTATTTATCACTTCAAAATCTTGAAATTGTGGATTTTGTATTTGTTCGTTTTTAGCAAAATAATATTTATATTTTCCCAGGAACTCGTCTACGACAACGACGATAGTATTGTATTATAGCTTATCTTATTGTTTAAGAAATGTCTAGTAATACTATAATAAGCAAAAATTGCATATTAGGTAGGTATTGAAAAAATGTATTTATTTGAGGATATTTTATTAAAGAGGTAATAAGTTTTTTTTAGATAGGGGCGGCAAATTTAATTTGGCATAGGGGCGGAAAATTGTTAAATCCGCCCCTGCGTACTGTAGTACTCTGTAATAACTCGTTCTCTTATGAACCGATCCGTTTCCGCAGTATTTTTTTTCTCAATCGAGTACTATTTCGGTAATTACATGGTGTAGGCACGTATAAAAATCTGTCCTCAAAAAATAACGGTAACACTTTTAATAACTGTACATTATACGTTATTATACGTTATGGAGGAATTTGTCGAATTTGTCGAAGCCTCTTTATTTATTTTTCTTTTTTTTTTTTTTTATGAAAGGAGTCATCAGTGTGTAAACGTAAAACAAACATACACGTGTATTACCGTAACGTTTCGTTATTAAAACCAATACACACGAACGTGTTATACAACATTCGTTTTCTTCGTACAGACGGTCATATGTTTACTAACCAACTTTGTGGTATTCATTAGAGAGAAATACGATTCGATTTATTCGGAACGATTTCCTAGAATATTATTATTATTATTATTATTTCCTTATTGTATGTATATTATGTTTTGTGACTTTCCTACGAAGAAGTGGTTCATTATTAAAATGTACTGCTATGTGGACTGTTCGATTGGGACGTAATAATAAAAAACAATTGTAATAGCCAAATTATTTCAATGTAATTGTTTGAACTACGCCTAACCATGGGGTCGATCAGTAAACGAGCAATACCTTGCTTGGAAGTTACGAAAAACTTAACTCGATTCGAGGTCACCAAATGGTTAGTCCGTTTAGACAGCATGCAAGCCGTCCAATAGGCCATTTCGGTAAGGTAGACGATCATCGGAAAAGTATACTTAACGCTATTCGTGGACGACACCATGGAGTGGATGAAGTTATGAAAACCGTACTTTAGGCACAAACCGGGTTTGTATAAATCTGCGTACAAGCATTCGAAATAGTATTCTTATTGGACGTTTTCAAAAGGCAATTATCATTGGTAACGAAACAAACCGAATTCCTGTAACTATAATGTCTATAACGTTATTTCAGAATATTTGACCGATCGACATGATTACGCAATCGTATTTTACCAAACGATTGTACAAAGTCGACGAAAAACTATGTGGAATATTCGAACAATTATAATAGCACTGTGTTAACAATCTTTATTTTATTGTTTTCCAACGACCGGGAATTCTACATTCGATTTTTGATATTCATTATTGCAAAGAATTACACGAAACAAAATCTAAATAAATACGAATTGTTTGCATGAACTTTAGACAGGCATTATATTCTTACGGTATGACAAACAAGCAAGGACGTCTCTGATCCTGTTTTCAGGGGGTGTGACTTAAATATAATTTAAAAAAAAAAACAAAAACAATAATAATGCAAAATCAATTTATTGAATTCTAATTTATAAGTGAATATAGTAACTTCTTGCTGGTCAAATCATTTTGATCTAAAAATGTCATACATACAAAAATTATTTATGTGTAAAAAAAAAAATACAAATATGTAACCTTTAGTTTATAATAATAATAAAAATCTAATTATAATCTTTTAATTTAATACCAAATAATTATTTATTATTATTTTATAAAACAAATTCTTCAAAGCGTTTTTGTTTTGCAGACCGATCTATTATTTTTCATGAATCTAATTATATACCGCGATGTACATGCAATAGTACCAAACTAGTCAATCGTTCCTGCCCAATTTGACTTCTTAAACAAGTTTTTAATCTAATAAGCATTAAATCATAAAACATGACTATATAGAGTAAATACACTCTGCGTATTATAAAGACGTCATATTATTACGAAAATAATAAATTTATAAATAGAAAAAAAACAGTGGCTAAGTGGGGGGGGGGGGGTAGTGCCGTAACTACCCTCCGTGGCGGCCATGACCAATTTTATTTTTCCGTTTATTTTATACAAAAAAAATAATCAATTTTAACTCAACTCGAACCTACATGCCCTTTAACTTTGCTACGTCCTTGGTGACTGCCCATTCCGCCAGCCACTTGTTACGGCGCTGGGGGGGCGATCGTCCCATGCCCCCCAGAAATACGCCCTTGGTCATACTCTTTTTTTTTATTATAAAACACCACGTAATCATATTTTATCAAATCGTTCGTGATTTGATTGATATATTTAATACCTTAAGGAACTACAGAGGAATCCGTTATTGATGATATAATCACGGATCCAATAACCGATCGTAGTTACGAGCGTATTGTTATCAAGACTCAATGTTAATCCTTGCGCGCTACAACTGCGCTTGTCTAACCACCTGCACTTGTTTCGATATCATTATTCGACTTATTATTCACCACTTAGCTCAACTGTGCCCGAAAATATTACCAACGTCTCTCCAGCACCACCCATTCAAACATTTTACAATTTTTTTTTTTACAGGAAATTAGCATATAATTAGCATGAATTTGCATGATTATCGCCAAAATTTGCATGACAAAATATACAACTCTATGACAAAAAATGATGTGCGGTGCTGGAGAGACGTCTCATTTCCTGTAAAAAAAAATTGTAAAATTTTTGAATGGGTGGTGCTGGAGAGACGTTCGTGAAAATATTCAGCGACTTTTACCGCAGTGCACAGTGTGTGTAGTTGCCATCTACGTGTATAACAATAGCACTACGGTGTAGGCAGTGGCCGCGTGCATGTGCATACGGGATACGGATATGAATTTACCGGATTTACCGGGCGAACGTAAAGGAAGGTCGACCGAAGAACAAGCACATCAACAACAAAGACCAGCGCGAGAAGATTGAACGCGGAGAGCACGACTGACGCAGCAGTAGAACGAGACCGAAACAGAAGTACGCGAGACGATAACGGTTCACTCGTTCGTCACCCTATCATCCATCGTGTCCTTAAATGATTCGACGAACGACCGGACACGAGTAGTCGCCGGAGGTCCGGGTATGCAGTGGTGGCGTCGTCAACCGCGGCACAGCTAGAGCATTTAGCTGCGATGAATTGAAAGCTCAGAATTGTAATGGAAGGGTTGTGGAGACCAAGCATGCGTCAGCTTAACAGACGGTCGGTAAAGGACGCCGTAGGTCCGTCGCTAGGATGTCTTGAAGTTCTCGTCGTTACGGATCGGCACAAGATAGGTCCCCGGTGTAAGTGCACTGGAGTGTCGTGTACGAACCTGATCCGATCGGAATATGTCGACGAACAGAGATGCGGAGTCGTGGTGCTGAGTTGCGACAGTCGACAAATCTGAAGGTTCAGAGGTCAACGGTAGCGAAAGCAAGACCTCCGTATTTAGTTAGGTCCTCGCCGGGTCATTCCTTCGGAGTTCAGCTTGTGGACCGGTGCGCAGACCAAGGACGACCGACGGAAGTAAGTCCGACCTGTAGGAATAGGATCTTTGTAACACGTAGTAGTGATATAAAGAGAGCGTCACCGACGATCGAAGAATTTACCGTTTCACTGGATGTGCCAGGTAAACAATTACCCAACGGTTTGGTCAGCGACCGGAAAAGCTTAGAAACGAATCGACGTGGTTAAACGGGGTACAGGAATCCATTCGCGAAGACTTAAAGTCGCGATAACTTACGAAATGTACAGTAAAACGGTTAAGCGTTGTATTAAATAATCAACGTTGAAGTTGCAGTTATCGTTTTATAGCAGTTCGCGTAAAAACTGCAGTTTCTGTACAAAATCCCAAATCACAGATAAGGTCGAAGACTGCTGCACACGTACTGAGTACAATAAATAATTATGTGTTATTCTACACAATGTGCACATGATAAAAATGTAAATAGCGTCCTTTGATGAGGATTTCAAAAATTATATAATTGTCTCGTTTATCTTTTGATTGATTTGAATTCTTTGTTAACAAACGTCATTATTATTATTATATTTTTTTTATACGACCGTAATGATTATTGCGAATCGTAAAGAAGCAATTCATAGTGTATTATGCTTTATTATTTTCCGCGTGAGTAGATATGGCTCTATTAATAAAAAGTAATTGATGATTTTATAAAAAAAAAAAAAAAACTGAAAAAATGTTTTTATCGTAAAACGTATTAATAAATTACACAGTATTGTATGAACAGATGATTTAAGAACATTTACGTACTGTTAAATGGTTTTGTGCTATTATTCACTAATCGGTAATTCGCAAACATTAATTATAATCACCTTTAATCTTCAAAACACCAAAATATTATGAATAGATTTACAGTTTTTGAAACCGTTACATGATTTACGTTTATATTTACGCGCAAAGTTAATACGATAAAATTACGATACCTGAAAATCGGTTTGGGTTTTAAGGTCATAAATTATTACAAACAAAAGTGTTATTATCTAATCAAGTCTATTTAATCATTTTTATTATTTTCTATTTTTTACTGTTTGCTGTAAATAAAACGAAAAAAATCTGTACGTTAGCGTCTAACGAATAAACCATAATTAGTAAGTACTCACTGGACACCATTGTGACCGAAGCGTTATCTAATACAGTATTTTATATATAATAGGTGTATGACGTCAATCGAACGTTTTTTTTTTCTTTCGATCTTATACAGTCAGTATGTCAAACGGATATTGTGGAATTCGTAGAAATTAAAAAGTAAAACGTGTAAACGAAACCGAACTCTGCGCATACGGATTGTCTACAACGAGTCGTAAATAAATATATATATATATATATATATATATTTGTACAGCAGTGGTTTATTATGCGAGCGCGTATTGTGTGCACCTACTTGATATGCATACGATGACGTTAACGTAGACCGATATGTTTTTGGGTTCATTAAAATATGCGAAACGAACACTGCAGTCTAAGCGATCATTACCACACACACACACACACACACACAAACACGCACACACACACGTTTTAATATTTCCCGTATACACCCTGCTCACCGCTGACCACGGGGCGATTGTACGAAAACAATCGGAACCAAGAACGGGAGTGAAGTGGAAATCCTACGCAACATCGTGACTTCGTGGCTGCGCGTAGAAGTTTCACCGAGTCACGAACGTATAATATATTTTATTATATTTTATCTAGTCGAACAATGTCTGCCGTCGTGTTCGGGTAGAGAATATAATAACAAAAGTACGCGCATGTATACAACGCGATCGCGGTACTCCGTAAAAAGACCTCCACGATCAGTCCTTTGCACTGTACAATAACAATTGCGATGCGACTGCAAACGCTCCCGACTGTGTACCGGTAGTTGTGTCCAACTACTGCCCAAACCTAACTATGTGGTTCACCCCAAAAGTCATTTTGCGATATTCTTAATAACCCGAACGTGTATCGCGTTCCCGAACACTTATCATCTCGTACTGCAATACATTCCTACGTTTATGTATTCGAAAATAGCGCACGCCAGCCGGGTGACAAGTGTGGTGGCTTGACGAAAAACGTACCTAATAATGTTAATCATTTTTATCGATCGTAAATCACAAACTTTAATACATAAAATGAGGTTTCAAAAACGAATACTAAAAACAGCAGCTAAATATTATAGGTACGTATTGCGATCATATGGGATAACACATCATATAATTAAAATCTTAAATGTAACCGTAGTTTAAATACAATATCAATCTGAAGACAAACAGTCACTTCTTGTTCAATTGATTCATTATTCTCTCCGTATACTATTGTGTCGTGAAAACTTTATAACTTTGTAATTTTTTCACAGTTTATCGCTAAATTGCGATTAATGTAAAGATGACATAATACGTTATCGTTTTGTCGGCAAGTATACCAAATGATAACTCAAAGAATGACGTAGAAAGCTTACATCGTCATTACAACGGCCAACACATCCACACACGTACTCAGTTATCGTCGACGCAGTATTACAAATTCAGTCAGAATCAGTTTTAAAATTAAATTAATTAAAGAAAAATATTAACTATCAGCGAAAAGACACCGCAGATGAATTACATTTCTTAGGCAAATGTTTTGGGCAGTTGTGTGACAGATTCGTAAATCGATTAGAATATTTTAAACAAATCGGCACAAAATATCATGGCAATAAATTAGTTTAACTAACGACGATCAAGCAACGACATTAAAATTAATAAGATACACATATATTCTAATTGTGCGCAAACGGGTCGTAGAAAAGGTAAATTCACTCAAACAGGTATAGCCCGTATGGTAATGCTAACTCCGTGCACACATACACACACGTCGTGGACGAGTGTCGTAATATTAAAAAGAATAATAATAATGCAAGTGATAACCGCAAAAAAAACGATATTTGCAACGTAATTGTAGACGATATTAAGTGCCGTGTACACATTATGTACTGTCCAATTAAAACGTGCATTTAAATGCGATCGCGGATCGACTCGCACGAGTACATTCGAATGCTCAAGGTTGAACAGTATTCAACGTACATGATGTATCTACGTAAAAATACAATTTTATCTGTCAACCAGTTTTCACGTCGTAATTGTAGTATACTAATCGGTAACAATAGTACATCAATATCGACGGTACAAACACATTTGCATATCCAGAAATACGTCATTATCAATGTCCGTTGAATATTTTTGTCATTGTTCTTGTAATAATCATGCACACGGTATACCACGGTCGAGGTTAGGCATAATATTAAATTTTTGTTTAAATCATCAAGTTAATCCAGAAAAATATGGCTAAGTTCGAAGCTAAATGTTGTTACGGCTGTTATGTTATGTAGCCGTAACAATGCCAAACGAGTCAAATAGAAAAATGATCGAACTTGGTTGACGCAAAGCTAGTTATGGACCGTGTTACCGACTCTGAGTAGTAATGGAGGATACGTCACGACGAGGAACCGAAGAACTTGTACCGAACTAACGGGGCTTTGTATTGCGAAAATCACGAGAAGAAGATTGATGTCTTGCTCAGAGGAAAGAGGACTCATCGATCAAGGCGTCCCGTCAAGGAAGATCCGATCGGGAAAAAACCGATAGGTTGACCGAGTTCGCGATAGGGTGTACCGTGTCGGAAAGGAAATGAAAACGGTTGAACCGAATGCGCTGCAGCGAGACGTTGCGGAGGACAGAGTGATATGACGGTGAATTCGTTTGGCCGACTGTTCTCGATAGCCGAAAACCACCGGAAGATGTGACGCTACATCGAAATCCAGGAACAGCGTGCTCGATCAACACTTCCAAATTGGAATATGGTTTCGATTGTTTTTATCGGTTCGAACACGAAAAACCATATTTTCATACATAAGTATGAGCATATAAGTATTTTCAATCACCGGAGTTGAAATCGAAAGAACAGTAAACTCAACGCGACCGCATAATCACGAGATTACTTTGAGGGTAAGAAATAGAAAGATAATAGAAAAATCTTGGATCGTCCGGCGACCAACTCGGTCGACGTAATCGTTAACCTAACGTCAACTTTGTTACCGGTCGTAACGACCGGCCTTGGGGAATGGGAGGACGGTCGGCCAGGAAACAAAACAAAAACCACGCATACGCATGGCAAATTACGTTTCGCTATGTCGCCGTTGTGCGCAACTGTAAAAACGAATATCGCGTGTAAATCAGTGCGTGCTGCAAGCGCGGACGATTACGCGCGATAGGTGGACCGCGTACGGTTCCCGATGTCCTCCAAAGCATTATTACCGTCGTGACGACGACTGCGGTCGCCGAAAGCGAAATAATAAAATAAAGAAAGACAGAGAAAAAAATAAAATTTAAAAAAAACGAACGTACAAAAAAAAAACACCGAACGGTCGGGGCTCGCAACAGGTACTACGCGCTATCGTACTACGCGTGTTATTATAACGTCGTCGTACGCGGTTACAGCCCGCGCGCATGCAACTAACCGCACGAGTTGACGAGTTTTTTTTTTTTTTTCGTGATGTTTCGCCGTAGTCGCGAAACGTACATTCGTCGACCGTTCCGCCGGTTCTCTTGGAGGTCGATTAAACTCCGCAGTTTCCGGGGGCGTGGGACAGGGGCGGATTCAGAAATTTTCACTGGGGGACTTTAAGAACAATGCTAAATGTTACAGCGATCGATGGCGGTAAAACAAAGCAACAATGTACTGTCAACAGTAAATAGTGTTCGTTAATCTTGGAACACAAAGTTTTCGTTGTTTTCCCTCTGGGAATCGACCAAACACATTTTTGATGTTGTTTTCGCTGCCCATCTTCCTTGTACCGTTCTCTCCCTTGACCACGACTTTAATGAACCGAACGTAATAAATTATTCAACGCGATTGCAAAAATGTATACAACGATTATACGTGACGTAATATTAAGAAGTACGAAGATCAAATTTACATTTTCAGTATACCAATGTTTATTATATTTATTATAAAAAAAAAAAATCCACGGTCCACGAGATGTCATAGCCTAATTTCACCCCTTCCCCCGGTGCTCGCCTGTGTCTGTCACTGATGAATTGGGCGATCGGCGCCACTGACCACTGGGTACGTCGATAAGTGTACAAACGAACGGAGTTCATACACACACTGTTCAGGTCCTGTACACAAGAGGATTTTTGACGGTTTCGGTCTGTGGCGGATTCAATTACCTAAAAAGTCCTGCCATGTGTGGTGTCCTCGGCATTCAATCCTTTCTAGTTAAAAACTCGGTGGGTTTAGTCCGACGGATCGAGTCTTTCGCTTATCCACTAATTAAAAAGTCCTGGTCCGGCGGATCTCGATAACACATTTTAATTTATTGATAATTATTTTTCTTTATCATCATTATCATTATTCATAATCGTCATACAATGTTATACGCTTACTAATCAATGGTTCGTTTGTGATTTTTTTTCTTTCGTCATTAATCATCCAAATCAATATTCATTATTTTTAACATTTTCGAAATCCCGGTGTTCTTTGGTTGAATTGAATTTTTATTTTTTTATATTTATTAACTGTGTATAAATCATGGAGTGAATTGTATCGACCCTCGTTTCGATGATGAATAATCAGTGCTTCGAATGACGAGTGGAGGATACATTACCAGTTGTTGGACCATCTCTCACACAGCGTTATGCCCACGTGTACACTTGACCTTAGCGTCGGACGTCAAAGTAAACGTTATTGTTTCAATCACCCATTTGAAAGCGTAGTCCGAGCGGGATTAGAAAAAATCATTTGTGCGCTTATCACAAATGTACAACAGCATGGATGGTACACTTTCTACGTCATGTAAACGATTTTACTCTTACAACCGAAGCCGTTCTTAGGATTTAGGCGAGACCCAGGGCGAAATCATTTATAACATATTTTAGCCATTACATCTATCTATAACCGTAATCACATCAGTTATTCTCACAAACAATTTGGTTAACTATTAGTTTTTTAATAGACTTAATAACATATTGATTTTTTTTATGTAGATAAATTTGTTGTTTATTTATTTGTACAATTATTGTTATCTGTAATTCTTTAATCACCACTTATTGATATTTATACAAATTTTCTTTAACGTAATAAAATAAAAATTAACATACAAACGTTAAAAAAGACAGTAAAAAATTATTTTATTCGTCAAAATTTCATTTTTCTAGTCGTAAATCATCTGATTCTAGTTATACGTTTTCACATTCTTGACCATCACTGTAACTGGATTGAACTTCTAATTTTTTAGAATTAAAATCGTCACTATTACTCGATTGGAAGTTAGCATTCATTTGTCTTTCAATTCGACCACTCTTGGCTATTTATCATTCTGGTACACTTTAAAAATTTTAATAAAGTGTTTTTGACGTCCGTGTTAATGTTCTTTAGTAATTTTAAGTTTTCGTTTTTCAACACCACTTTCAAACTGTTGACTATCACGTAATCGACCGTTCATTATAATATTGACCACACCCGATGTTAACAGTAAACGAACCCACACTAAAAACTAATGATGACATGAAATACTAGTAGTAGTGATTTTTTCACAGTAATTTCAAAGTAGTCACTAATTACTATTCAGATACTGCGATACCAGTGATTGCTACTCATTGTTTGTCATACATGGGGCTGATAGTGAATATGATATTGTAATAAAAGGTACTGCTATATTACTAATTTATCAGTCGATTATTAATATAATCGTATTATGATATTAGCATAATTTTTTTTTTTTTTTTATTATTTATTTAATTTATCAATAAATATTACTAGGCCTCACTGAGTTTAAATTCTTGTGGAGGCCTAGGAGTTATCTCATGCACAATACATTAACATTTATCTTTTTATCCTTATATAATAAAATACACAATAAAAATAAGTTTTAACTCCAAAAATAATCAAACAAATTAATTTTTCAAGTAAAAAAAAAAAAAAAATTGAAGTATAAAATAAATTAATCATGATATTTCAATATTGTATTATCGTATTCATCATGAAGTCAATGGGTGATATATTTTTTGAATATAGAAAGAGACATATAAGCCACTTCTTTGGGCATTATGTTATGTATATGTGCCCCAATGAAATCATATATTCTACGACATCCAGTTTTTTTAGGACATTTTAGTGAATAATTATTAATAACATATCTAGTGAAGACTTTGTGATTTACAGGGGATAATAGATTATGTTTTTTAAGGTAAATGGTACAGGTTTTTATTTATAGTTTATTTATATTGAGTACATTAATTTCTTCATACAATTTTTTGTTGGATATCTCCATTTTTTAAATACGTTCGTTGTTATTAGGATAATGTTATTATTAAATATTTCTGCGTTATATATACGTTGCTTCGTTGTCTTGACACAGTTTCTGATACTCACTGATTATATCGTAACATGGAATAAAAAGCGCTGCGAAAACAAAATTTATATATATTTTTTTATTTTTAAATCAATTTTGTAACATTTTTCAAACGCGGGACCTCAAATTTAACCGAAAAACGCGAAGCCCTAGACTTGGCTCGGGCTTTGCTTACAGCGGCTTAAAGTTAAAACTGCTAGAACCATTGTTTTACGAACAATAACGGGTTTTGAATTTCGTAGTGAGAACAAGTTCTTTGAACCGAGGCGAAACGAATCCGAGGGACGTCGGTTCGACGAAAAAAAGTGTTTTCGTACACACGCGTCCTGTATTATACTGTTAAGCGCAATAAAAAATCGATACAACAATCGATCGTAAAACATATATGCGACGCTTGAATAGTAATGGGTTTCGTCGGGGAGATCGTGTAGAGTAGTTCGAACCGTCATGACGCGTCACCGTGAACGGGCGATTCGGTAACGCACAAAAGTTCCGAGAAAGATGATTTGAATTCGTCGCGAAATTATGCAGTCGTAAATCCTTGACCCTGCGCGTCGCTCACGATGATACTTGCAATTCCTCCCCCCCCCTCGAACCCCCACTCCACCCCCGGAGTCGTGTAGAATCGATCGCAAAAAATCTTTTTGACGAACGACACGCTCATGTGACATTTAAAACGGATCGGATTTACGTTGCACACTCGTCCGCCGTTACACCGACGATCCCATTAACCTTGTGGCGCGCCGCACGGTAGCCTTGCACGTGTTCCCGTTCCGAATCGACCTGACCCGTAGGTTACCCGCTTTCCCGCCGACGTCGGTCCGACTTTCGTCCGGCCGTTGAATGTTGCGCGCGCGTTCGACCCATCAATGCACTCGGCGGACCGATAGGCGTTCTCGCAAACGTTCGTAACGGTACGGGCGCGGACACGTGTTGTCGGGCGACCGTCGACGAGTCCGCCGGCATGTCGGACGTGCGACGTGCGCCCGAAAAATATAGTACTGCTCGGGTCCCGGATCGAGGCTTACCGAGAATAAGAGTATCGGAGACTTCAATCGTTTCCCGCGGCAGAAACAGTGCTGTCGTCGAGGTCGTCTCATGCCTGCCAGATCGTATCGACGCGCGATTCGTTCACGGTTTGACGTGCACTTTCAACGTGTCGTATCGATTGTTGATCAGTAGGGAACACGGATTTTAACGCTATAGAAACTAGGAAAAATGTCCTAAGAAAATACGACTTAACGCCTTAAAAAAAAATAAGCCATTAATATCGAAAAGATGCCCTAAAAAACAATTTTCTGTACGTATAACGTATAATATGCTTGATATGTTAATATTGTTATTATAACTTATTTTTTTTTTTTTAGAGCTTCTACAGACCATTAAGGTCCTTCGCTGCTTCTACTAAGCCTCTCCATCAGTCTCTGTTGTCTGCATCTTCAATTATTGCGGTTTCATCTACTTGCATTAAATCTTTCTTTACCCGATCTATCCAACGTTGACGTGATCTTCCTCTGGGGCGTGTATTATTTGGTTTAGATATCACAACTTGTCTCATTTGGCTGTCCTTATCTCGCCATATGTGACCGGCCCTTTCCAGTCTCTTTGGGACAAGATATTTTTGGATATTTGGTCCATTAAAGATTCTTTCAATATCTGCATTAGTTTTCCTTTCGTACTGCCCTGTTTCCATATTATATATGGGACCATATATTCTTTTAAGAACCTTTCTTTCAAATATTAATAACTTTGTCTCGTCCCCTGTAGTGGTGGACCACGTTTCGCACCCATACATAACTATGGGCCGTAAACAGGAAATATAAAGCTTTTTATTTGTTTCTCTGGAAAGAAGCTTAGATTTGAATTATTTACTCATTGCAGAGTAACATTGCAGAGTATAATATGCTTGATATGTTAATATTGTTATTATAACTTATAACTAATAAAAATCACATAATTATAAAAATGTATATTATATACAAAAAATATTTAAATTCAAGAAAAAAAACTTCTCTTGTCTTCTCACCCATCTTCTGTTCTAACATAAATTTTTTTTCGAATTATTGATTAATAATTATATATAGTTGAAATGTATTTTACCTGCTTATTATCTTTGTTACACTGCGTTACATCTGCGAGTGTCGTTTTGTATACTGAAAAACTTCGTTCGACGTCACAAGTCATTGGGGTAAACTTTAAAATAAATATACGAGACAAAATTAAAAATTTTAAACAATGTACATTTAATGCATATTTTTGGAACTTTTATAATTCCAATCAACTAATATTTATAAAAATGACTTAAAAACATAAAAATGCACTAAAATTGTTAAAAAATGCAAAATCAAAGTTACATTTTTTAATTCCTTGATGTATGAAATGAACTTTGTGCTTGGAAAGCAATATTTTCGGACATTCAGAATAAAATGCAATTTGCATTCAAATCCGTTCCCTATTAATTAACAACGCGGTTTGCGGACGGCGGCGTCCCGCGAACACATAAGCGTCGTTCGGTAAGGATGCACTAACGGTGTTCGCGGGCACCGCTTGCACGGCGAGGGACACGCGTGCGCTCGTGTTGAACATTTCTAGTCGTTTATTCGTTTATTGTCGTGTTATCATTCGTTTATTTGTTTGTATGTTTTTTTTTTTTAACGCAGCCCCTTCCCGACGACCCTGAGGTTAAACGGAAATAATTCGGTATACGTTCCCGAGAGTCTTACGAATAGCAATGGGACAGTAATAGTTAGCGGTGGTTGAAAACATACACGATGTTTTCGTACGCGTTTCGAATCGATCAGGACGGGAAAAACGAAGTCTGAACGTTTGTTTGTCAATTCGTCGGCGTTCGTAATCGTTGATCGACTCTAAACACCGGATTGATGGCCAGTACGACGACGGGTCGGCGAAATCGAATTTCTGACGCGTCAATCAAAACGAACGCCTGCGGTTGGTTCGACATGACGTCCTTAGAACGTTTGCAGTACAAGTGCACGCCGTCGCAGGTTCTTGGAATCGGACTCTTGCGGCGAAGGCTAGTCGAGTTTGAGGACCGGAAACGTTACGTGGCCTTCAAAGGTTTAGTCGTCTCTTGCGCACGCGGTTATGTCGAAACGTAACAAGTTTGCCGTCAACGTTTCAAACCGCAACGCACGAAAATACGTTATTTATTCAGTCCGACCGTGTACGTTATGCGCACATGCATAAGTAATAATTTTAACAAACTTGTTCCGAGAAGGAAAAAAAAAAATACTATTTTACCACATTGTAAATTTCCGATAGTTTTTAATACGCTTGTTAAGTATATGCGTACATAAATACATTTTTTTTTCCATACATATTTGCTATGAGAAAAATTTAAAATATTGTTAAAAGTTTTCAGCAGATTGTTTATCGGGTGTCCATTAAAATTCGTTCGACAAACTGTAGTTTCATCTCGGACGTTTTAGATGTTTTAACATTTCGTTGTTACCGGATTTTTACGCTTTTTTACATAATTGTTTGCGTTCGATCGCAAAGAGAAAGCACTGCTTCCGACGAGACGAAAGAGATAAATGTTTGTCGTCAAGTTCCAGTGTTTTCGTGCGTTATCATGGCTATTATTATATTCTGAATATTACGGATAAATAAAATTACATCTCAACCGCTACAACACGAGTTTTATATTTCACAAAGATCCAATAACTTCACATATTCTTTTGTAACCCGGTTGTGTTGTTGAAATGTTTGCGTTATTTTTTGTTATTCGATTTAAAAAAGCATAAAGTTATCTATTTGCACAGTTAAGACGTGCAATGTCGACACACGACTATTTCTGACGGATTGGAGGGCAAATGAAAGAATGTAAATAGCATAATATTGTCGCGGATTTTCGTGAAAATATCAAATACAGTTTGAGACATTTTTTTTTTTTTTTTTCTGTTACCTATCTATAAACGTACTGCACGCATCAAGGAGTACCATTGGAACACGTACGATAATGATACAATATAAACGATCGTCCCGAGAGATGTTGCATTCAACACACAACTCACGGTTCGTCTTAAAAAGAATTCTATTAGTTGTTTGACCCAAATCGTCGAGATCATTTGCCGATTTAGATTTTAAATTCTACGAGGTGCTCTCATTTCGGTGCATTTAAAAATAACCAAATGTGACGTCACACCGAAATAGGTCATTAAATCATGGCTGACTTATGAGTTTCGAAAAAAAAGGAACACAAATAGACTGTTAGACAAAAATTCACAATGTCTACGGCAGATGTATAATCTAATAAATAAATGTACTATTATATGCGTATTCCATTGTACACATTACAACGAGTGTCGCAGTTAATACTTTTGAGTCGGAACCGTTCATTATATTGTTCCCCCCATGCGTGCGCGAACAATATTAGAACTATAAATAAATTGAATCGACGAATTTTTAAACGGGCGAAACTTTTGTCGAGAACAAAACGCTAGTCTACGTTTTTATTTTTATTTTATTTTTTTAAACGACCAAGTGTACATACAATCGAGTCACAACAGACTCCTATTTTGGTCGGTTCTATACTTCACTGATACGCGATTCACGACCCCGAGGTTTCTGCGTGTAATTCACACTCGGTGGTCAAGAACGAAAATGTTGTCTGTTGATACGGTCTACGCGAGACAAACAACAGTGTACGCGTTGAGCGCGAGAAATTCTCACATAAATTAAGCCGTCAGGAAAAAATACTTGTACTCGAAAAAAGTAAAAACTTCATAATGTCTATTGTAAACTTGTTTAAAGGCGTGAGCACTCAATGCGAGACGAGTAGTTTTGAAAGGTCAAACGATTTTTCCTACGCTACACGTTTCGATGACATCAAAAAAGTAACCTTAGGCCATCATCGTCGTTCGTTACGACGGATCTGTCGAAGTACTACAACAACGCAACTAATGATGATGATCGTCTGATCGACGAAATCGCTTCGTGAAAATGATGAAGCTGATGTTGCACGTGCATCGTCAAACACAACCGACACGTTTTAACTCTGTAGCGCGCGGGTGTTACGTTTTAAACGGCTCGTTCGAGAGTGCGGCCCAAACGGTTTTCGGTAATGTGTTCGCGAGCACAATCCTATAGTGTACAAACTGAACTTTGCCAATGCAACGCACGAGACGAACAGTTAAAAAATAATCCAAACGTGGCCGCACATCGGTCAGTGCACGTCCGGTCGACGAACCACCCACGGGATTATCGACTGGGGCGGACCGACACAACATTTAGACTCCGGTAATTCGATTACAATTTAGGTCCCGATTCGGTTAATTAAGAGGTTCAACTTTTTTAATTCCGCTTAACGAATTGGCCGACTGTTATTTGAATACCGATTACCGATAACATCGCGGTCCGAATAACCATTATTAATCAATATAAACATATTTGTGTAGCATACGTTGAACAAAATTAGATGTTATTGATAACATTAATAATATTTTACGATTTTTTACGATTTTTTTTTTGCTTAAAACATCATTGTTGGGATGACAGATGGGACATACCCCATCCGGTCGTCCTTCACTGTGTAGGGTACAGTAGTGAAGGTTATTTAAGCCCTCACTTTCTAAAGTCCTCTTCTCCCCCCCGGTGCTGCTGCTACAGCTCTTCTTTTTAACGATACAATTTTCCAATCAATCCTAAGTTGAACGGCATTGCGTTATGCATGTAATATGGTGTACCTACCTATGATACTACGGGTTATGATGAATGGATCAATGTTGTTACTGTTATTGTAAATATTCATTTTATCGACCCAAATTAGAAACAACGGCCCCGATAGAAAATGTTCCAGTCGGCGATCGTCACATTCGAATCAATCCGTTCCTGTTATCGAGTACCGTTGTGATGCGATTAAAACCGTGCGGCGAATAGCACTTCGACGGTCGTCAAGCTCATCGCCGAGTTCTCGGACAAATATGCGATATCGATTCGCGGAGATGACGATAATCCAATTCACATTATCCAGTGGTAATCACATGCGACAAATATATTTTGTAGTATTGCAATCGCTCATAGAAACGTAGTTCCCGGTACAGTGTAGATCGTAGGTAAACCTACTGTCGGTCGTCGCATCGAACAAACAATGGTATATTACCACGACGTCAGTGTAAATATTTGAGAGAGATTTCTAATTTTCTTTCCGCTTGCATGGAATACAAAAAAAAAAAAATAAAAATTAAAAAATAACGCAAACTCGTATTAAAAACAAATCTCAGCAAACAAGATTCTTGTAAGAGAAAAAATAAGGAATTTCGTCACGACTTTAACGGAATCTGTGCGATTTATAAACATATGAATATTAAAATATTCGTTGTTGTATGGCTGTTCATCGTTCGTTTAAAAAAAAAAAATCATTACACAATGTCCATTGCGTTTTTTTTTTAAATACAGAAAAAAAAAACTACGGATGTAGTTGAAATTGTATGTTATTCGCGTTGTATAATTTACCTGTTTGTAAAAAATATTTGGATGTTATTGAATTTTTATAGCTTTAACTGTTTTTCTACGGGAATTAGTAAACAATAATTTGAGTTTGTAAATTATACCATTTGTTACATCATATATACTTTTGCGTGTTTCGCCATGTCGTGGTCCACGTTTTTGGACACTGAATAGGCTTTACTCGCATTCCATATAATATTCAATAACGATAAAGGTATCGGAGATACCGGTGATGTCTAATACTCGTTATTGACAATATTGCGAACAAGGCAAATTATTAAATTATTGAATTCGATAATTTGTCGGGGAACTATTTCGATCGATTGCATCTCTGTGACATTGTTCGATTAAACGTCATTTTCTTGATTACAAAAATAATTTCAATATGATTTTGTGGGCTGTTAACGTTATAGTATAACAATAACATAACATTTTTTCGTAATCCTTTTTTAATTTCGATTTGCCGGAAACCAAACATTCACAACACGTAGACAACGTTTTCACCACTAATGATTTGTCTCTAAAAATATTTCAAAGAAATATCTACATTATCTACCCAATGTACGGGCAATAGATGCCAATAGGTACCTTGGGAATAATTATGCTAATTCTTTTGGTCTATACGACAACCGTTTCTTTTGTTGTAACCTCGTGGAATCGTCTTTGTAAACCGTCTTGTTTCCGAATGCAGTTGAATACGTAATTGTATTTGTTTCCTATGTTTCCTTTGTACTCGTCACATATTGAACAATTCGTAACTTTAAGTCCACAATTTTTCTCCTGCTGGCATGAAATTTTTGGATTCTATAACAGGTGCGTGGTATTCTAAAAATATGTTATCTTAAGAATGCATTTACTATAATGAAACATTTTTCAGAACAATTAACATTAAGTGATCGCATTACATGTGCACAGGCGAAACTAGACAATTTTATTAGGACAGACCAATTGATGAATATGTTATAAAATACAGTATGGTGCGAGTGGTTGCAATACGCCCATAAATATTTATCCGAACAGAACATTGTAGGCGTTTTAAATGCGGAAATTTAAGTTTTTAATTATAATTTGAAATTCTACAAATTCCTAGGTCAGTATGATATCCAGCTAGCATTAGGTCAGGCCATGGTCCGACCCGTAGTTTCGGCAATGCGCGCATGATTATAGTATTTGACCGACAGTAATCGATCAATAAAGAACGTATTATTATTATTCATACCGAATTTGTCGATCGTACTCGACCATCGCTGTCTAGAAATCCGTTTCCCAACACAAACAAATAGGTTGAACGACGCACTCGTTTTCGTATGAAAATCACCAGACGTCTTCAGATGTTTGAACGCACAGCGTTGTAGCCAGCAGCAAGTGGGCCTCTTTCGGGGTTACCGTACGATTAAGTTTTTTTTTTTTGTAATTCGGAATTCGGCTGTTGCACGTATAATATACAATATTATTAGTATACCAGATGCACCGTATTTCTACGCCCTTTAGTACAATTTGTTTTATAAACACGATCTGACACGCATTGATTATGATGTGTATTATAAATCGTTCAATGAGATTCGAACGTGTTACCGACGTAAAGCGTATAAAGATATTCGTTTCCTCATTTAATTCGCCCATATTTAAAAATCCCATCGTTATATTATCATTACTTAAGATCAGATTTTAATGAATTTGAAAAAACTGAAACATGCAAGAATCTATACACTGATAATCGAAAAATATGCACTTTTAGCTAAAAGGAACATCAAAATATGCGGGGGAAAAAATGCGTTGTAGCTTGAAATATCAACAACACAAAATGTGTTATAATCAATAAGTCATTATTAATAATCTCATAGTTATTATTTATTTATTTGCTTATTTAAAATAAAATAAGGTTGATACAGCGTTGCAATGTAAAAAATTCTTTGTTATCGTTTTTTTTTTTTTTTTTATGTTAACTAACTTGTAGTTGAGTCTGTTGTTAGAAAGTAGATATTTATCGCGTAAAAAAATGTTTTCTACATCTATTAGTGTTTTGAAGCATATTTGAAAAATACGAGTTAAAAATTGTGAAATTAATTGTGTTGTTGTTGTACGACAATAATTAATTCGTTTTGATTTTAAAAAAGTTCAAAAATGTACTGAAATACTGTAATTATGTTCTTAAAATCCATAGAATATGCAAAAATATACAATAAAAAATAGTATTTGAATAAAATTTGTATCTAGGTTGGCATGAAATTGGATAAATAGAAAAAAAATATGCATTTCAAAAACATCCGAGCATAAATTATTACTGGTGTCCGGTGTAACGCTGCAGGAACTCGGGTCGTATAGTGAAGCTATAAAATAAAAGTATTTTTTGATGTTAATTTCATAAATTGTTGAGTGAAACCACGTTACAAAAATTAAGTAAATATTCAAGGATAAAAAAAAAAAAAATAAAAAAATGCACTATTTTCTTATAGTAACAAACTTCCGGATGAAATATGCATACATTACGTGAATTCGTTATAATTTGCATAGAAAATAAAGTTATAAAAGTTGGCGTTATTCGTTGAAAACAACTAATTTGTGGACACGACTTGGTCTCTGTCCGTTATGCCGGTAAACGTTATTGTTTGCATTTAATCGAAAAAAACAAAAAAAATGGTTTTGTATTCCCGCCGTACACGAATGATTACTTAACGTTAGGCTTGATGATGCGTAGGATTAATGAATTACGTCGATTCGATGCAGTGTTAATGGGTGTTTGTAGACACCTGTCGCGTGAACATATCACCGATACACGTGCGAGTGTTCCAAACTCGCTATACATCCGTCCGCGATCTGCGTAACGGGTAACATGGGAGTTTGTGTTGAATGATGATTTGAATAAGGAGTGTTTTTACGATTCCTATGTATACTTCCAACGGCTATGATAGCCGCTCACCACTGGTTTTCATCCGTTTCTTATCCGTAATGCATAATTAACGTATACTTGTATATGTGTTACATTTATTGTGCGCGCATATATTATCATTACGCCCGTGTAGTGGGATCACATGTGTAATCTTCGATCGATATTTTCCGTTGAGCGTGTGATTTGTTTTAGGTAACAGAAGTAATGCGCGCGTTCGTAGTGGCTCGGATCCGTTCTCGAACACAACATCGAGGTGAAACACAACAGGTGCTTAAGGTCTCGGGCGACAATATGCACTCGAAATACGTATGGGCACGAAAACGGATTGCTCGATAAAGACTTATCAAAACGTTGGGAAAAAACCGATAAAAATTGTAAATTGTCGTCGACCCGGGACCAAGAACCCGTTTTCCCTCGACTACCCCGTTTCGTACACGTCATCAACTCGTGACATCGTTGTGCCAACACGTTTCTGTCGGTGACCGCGCAGATAGGTATTCCGAATCGTCTAACTTCCGAACATTAACATCGAACGCAATCGATGCGGCTCAGCTAAACTTTAATCGTACTCGACGGGGGTAAAACGACGGTGTTGTACATTTCGCCCACGCCTACGAGACGCGATGTTTTGCATCCGAACGCATGGTAATGCGCGAACGCGAGTGCGGAAACTGTATTGAACACGTCCGCAACGCTCTAAGGAGTACCCGCGCGGCTAAGCTCGTACTCACGCGAGTAGCAAACCTCCGAGTGAACCTTGTCCCGCGAAAGAAGCTCGCACGGTGCGGACGAAATCCTATCGAATCCGAGGTTAAAGGATTCGCGGGAAAACGCTCGAGTTCGCGGTCTCGCTCGAAAATTACGGTTCATCGCGTTGTCGACGTGATTATTCGGCGACGATCTCGCGACCAATTCGTCGGAACGTCAGTCCGCGGCTGGTCGCGTCATCCGTGTCCCGCGTCACGAAAACAAACGGTTCGCGTCTCTCGAGGACATCAGCAGACGCGGTCGTCTGTCGAATTGGACGAGCGTCAGCGGAAAAGCGTTCCGCTACCGTTTGCGATCGTCGCAATAGCGCAACGTTGACCGCCAGACGAGCAGCCGAGTGGTGCGAAAGACTCCGCGGCCCCGGGGGACCCGTTTTCCGGCCGTCGGCCGATCGTTCGTGCGCGATACCGTGGGTTTCGTCTGTGGCAAACGTTTGGCGACGGAACAATAATCGCATACGTGTCGTACCAATATCGATCCGGTCGTTTATACGATCGCGTTTCGCCCGCGCAGGATTCGTTTTTCCATTCGAATCGGACAAAGCGCGCATGTGGGCAACGTTGCTGCAGTGCGTGCATCACGTCTGGTCGTTTTACGTCCTCCGATCGCAATCGTTCGTCCACAACTGCGTCATTTGCACGTTTTCTTGCTGCGGTTTCCTCCGGCGACGGACTTAAATACGTTCGATTAGCATAACCCGTTGCGCCCGTGCACGTGTGCGGCACAGCAGTACGACGCAACACGCGCACACGCGATCAGTCGCCCGGCACGTTCAAAATCTCTGCCGGAGCACTTGAACTTGTACTCGGATAGCGTACCGCATGGCGAACTACTGTACGATTGCGTGATTCGTAACCACGTGCATCGCGATCGGAGTTTAATTTACGTAGAAAAATGAAAATATTTCGTGACGCGTTCATTTCGCATTTCTCTACGCATTGTTGCCGCCGACCGAAATCCGTCGGAAGTCGTACATTTTCACTTACGTGCGCAAACGTCCAAAAAATGTCATGTATTTCGCATGTTCACAATATATTTAAACAATCATTACTAACCATCTACCGAGTATAAAGTATCCAATGAAATGGGCGCGGTTTTCTATCCAATGACTATTTTTCTGAGTTACGACCATACTGTTAAGCATATACCCAACCCTGTCTTCCGCTGCTTCTCTCCGTTCGGTATCAGGTTCTATATTTTTAACTTCTTTCTTCGCACTATCTTCCCATCTTACCTTAGGCCTATCGTATTTTTCCCATAGGGTCTTCTTCAACCACCCGTTTGACTAATGTTCCCTATTTGCGCCAAGCATGACCTGCCCAACTTGGTCTTCGTATGGTAATCGCTCCAACTACATTCGGCTTCTGAAAAATTCTTTGGAGTTCATCATCATGTAGTTTTCTCCATTCGTTGGGATTAGGTTATCGATAACTGAGCTGTAGATTTTCCTTAAAACTTTTCTTTCAAAGAAAATATGATTATTATACCGATGATTATTAACTACTCATAATTTAATGTTTGGAAAACCACGCAAAGTCCTATACCAAAGAACCTACACAAATAACATATTCTGTATTTCCACGCATATTAAATTACATTTTTTTTTTTATTGTTTCACATCGTCTCTAACACCATACGGGTATTTTAAATGCGATTTTCACACGTTTGTTTCGTCTCTGAAGTAATATTATACACACATTTTAAATTTCCAACCCCTAACATTACATCACACAATATTTTTCCTTCGAAATCTACCTAAGTCTCCAAAATATGTTTCACACTTGACCTCACCAGGGCCATTGTGTTCATTAATTTACAGTGAAATGTAATGTTCTAAGCGGTTATGAAGTTCTCATAAAAATAAAATATTTTACATATAAACGGACATGTTATTAATTGCAACGTCTTAGAATCAAGACATCTTTGAAACTAGGAATTTTAAAATCGTTGTTGAAGTTCGATTAGAAAAACGATATTGTGTTTATCGAAAATGTATAAACACCGCGTGACCAAAGTCGTCCAATCGGTATTATATTAATAATTAGTACAACTCTAAAATATTTTATCAACATCATCAATATTATCTACTGCACGCACGACGACATTTGAGTAAGCGAGTGCAATGATCTTTGTAAAACATTAATGGTGCGATGACGAATCAACTTGATAGGCAAAACTAGATTAACATAACGTGGGCTCTAGAAGTTTCACGTAAATGTACAATTATTTTAAATGAGAAACATTAATCATCTATGGCCAAAAAATGCGTCTACTGTGAAAATGCAGTATCATTATCGACAATATAAATATATATTTTATTTTTTCATCGAAATATTTGTAACTTAACTATTAATCTCGACAGTCGAATATAATCGACAATAATTATCATAATATATAATGATATACAATAATTATATATTTTGATAATAACCGTTCGGAAATAATAAAGTTAATATACGTAATACAAGTTCAACAAAAATATAAACAAGCGATTAAACGCAAAATGCAGTCGCAAACACGATGTGATACATAATAAAGGATATGTGTTGGAACATAATTAGCAAGAAGAGATACGTCAGTGGACGTAATTAAGAGGGTACAAAAGATTGGAAGCAGATGTTTTATTTTTAATCACGAGTTTAAAACATTTGAGAGATTCGGAGATCAAGTTTTCGGACGTGGCTGAAGCAGGTGGCGCGGGTATTGCGATTGTTTTCGTTTTCGTTTCCGAACCGGGTGCAACATCGTTTAAGATGGACTTGGGAGCGGTACGATGACGACGGATTCTACACGTGTTTGGTATCCTCTGCGATCCTATACGTGGGACTCCGGTACGCGGCCCTCTGCGTGTAGCGCGCCGTTCGCGGGTTCCGAATCGTGATCACGTGCAGTCGTAAGTGTGACTTAGGTTATCCTCGCAGACCGTGTGCTTGTTTCTAAATACGATAACGAGCGCTCAGCTCAACAATAGTGTAGCTGCAATCGCGCGTCCGTACAATCGAAATGGGTTACACGCGCACGCAGCGCTGTTGGAATCCGACGAGAGATTCGCTCACGATTGTAATGCGCACGATAACAATACGCGTATACGATGGATTGTAATAGTATAATATTTCGGCTGCCGCCGATTATTTACACAAACGCGTGTACTACACATCATAACTCGACATTATTATAACGTCAAAGTCGAAACTGACCGGTTCGGTGTCGAACTCGTAGAACACGATTCGACCACGCCAGCAAACGGTGATTAGTCTAATAACGCGTGCACGTAATGTTGTGCGCGTGTGCGCTCTAAACGAAACCAGCTCGACCTGCGAGGAACGCAGATGTTCCGGGTACTGGCCGAAGCGTTCGTCGAACGACCAATACTGATGGTTCGTCAACGTTTTGCTCTTTTTGAACGTCCAAGATAGTATTATCGATCTCGGCAGCAGTAGTCCGATCGCCACTTGACTGGGTTGAAATACTCAAATCGATGGGTCTAGGTGTGGGAAAGTGTTCGAGATGATCATCTGCTTCCCGTTAGCAACGAATACGAGTCGGGGCTTTAGGGACGTTCTGGGCGTAAGGGTTTGAATTGATAACTGATAAAAAATGGTCGAAATGTAATATTTTCGGACGCATCACAAACCGGGTAACGCGTTTTCTCAAACGGGTGCCTTTTACTCTTTTGAAACCTCTTTCCCTTCCCTTTATCCGTCCCTGAATACTACACTGCACACGATACGCGTACGATTAGGCTTTAGACGCGGCGTTCGAAACGTGTTTTGAACACTATAGAACACGGTTATCAATACTGTTCGTGGTTCAAGCGTAACGAATTCCACGTTTAAGATTGACAGCTCGGCAATTGGATAATTTGGGGTGAAATTATTTCCATTACTGTTTACTTGAGCGTTGAACGTATGATCGACGAAAATCTAGAACTTCCTCAACATCTGAATTATAACACAATTATACACAAAAATCTAATGTGATGTTTTGACCGTTTGCAAATGAATAAATAAATGTTAACATGATAATTTAGCAGTTAAAAGCATTATGTTTATAACGCGATCAAATGAAAAAAACAGTCAATGCAGTTGATTCGAAATCATATAATTTATTAGTCGTTTAAAAATATTAAAAATCGGTTACAAAATGCATCATTAATTCATTAGCATATATTTTAATACTTGAACGAATCCCATCCATGATTTCTGTAAATTATAAGGTATGCTGTTTACCGATACCCGTGTACAAATTAGTTTGAATATTATCTGATACTGAAAATCATTTTTACGAATATATATACGAATATTATTAGCATTTCATTTTTCTCCTGTTTATTATTTTGGGCATCGTTGTAATATGTAACAACAAAAATCAAATAACCTAACAAAAAAATGTTATGTTGAAAGACGTTACACCACGTAATAACATGTAAAAATATGTTTCAACTCAAAACATGCAAAAATATTCATTACTTGATCAAAAATTGCGTGTACTTGTAGTTGGTATCATCATGATATAAACTTTGAAAAATGAAAATATTACACGTTATTTTAATCAAACGAACAAAAAGATTAAACGTATGCTGACGCACGTCATAAAACCTTGAATTGCAATTCGTTCGTTGTCCAGAGAGGGCCTTTGAAATCGTTCGAAATTTTTATTTCGAAAACACGAAACCGCTTTGATGTAAACCTAGTGCAGTTTTCAAGTATTGGACGACACGCCGTGTTCAAAGAACGCTTCAATTTTTTTTTTTTTTTTATGACATTCATATTTTTCGGATTTTCGTTATCGGTTAACGTACTTGACGCTGTGCAGATAACCGTTCTGTGGTTAGGTCATCTGTTACGCGTTATTTTGTTTCGCATCGCAGAGGGTAGAAGGCGGAAGTGGACCGATAGGGAAAGCAAAAAAAAAAAAAAAACGCCGCATCGGCATGGTACGTACATGTATATATATATATATACAAGTACATTATACGAAACACATTTGATGTTCGACATGTGCGACGTGAAACATTTACGATCGCCGACTAAACGTATTTCTAGGTACACCGTCGTGGGCCAAAGGGGATGATGGTCCACTCGGAACGTGTTATGCGACTGGACGTTCGTTTGAACCGCGGAAAATAACAAACGTGCACAGTGGTGGTTCTAGGGTTTGATTCTCAGGGGAGGGGGGAGGAAACGTCACGTCATTTTTTTTTTTAAATATTTTATCATTTATTCAAATGCTTCGGAATCGGTGAAAAATATTAACCACATTGGTCATTAGCACAAAATACACAAAAAAATCAATGAAAAGTCAATAAGATAAAAAAATTACGAAACAGGACGACTACAAATTATATTTTTATAATGCAAATATATTTTTTTTGTTTTTACAAATCGATCTATGACTCGATCGTTTATCTATAGAATGTCTCTATGGATTTTCGTGAGAGCGTGTCCGTAGAGCCTGTCCCCGACCATTTTGAGTACGTGACCAGGGTTTAAGCCGTCGCAACGTCGTCCAAATGAACCTTTCAGCCGTCGTTACACTGATTGATAAAAGTTGCTAAAACATTAATCAAAGCATGAATCGTGAGAAACATCGAGCACATATCCGATGTACTAATATACGTATATTATGAACCGTAACAATGAAATCGTGTCTTCTTCTTCTTCTTCTACTTCGCCTTCCTCCCAACTATTTGGGGTCGGCCACCCTTGTCCTACACCTCCACTTTACTCGGTCAATCACATCTCCTCTGCACACACCGACAGCCCTCATGTCATTCTCCAAAGTCTCCAACCATCTCTTTTTTGGTCTTCCTCTTCCTCTTTTCCCTTCAACGTCCATCTTCATAACCACTCTTACTGCATTCGTTTCCTCTCGCCTCATCACATGCCCAAACCATCTCAGCCTATTTTCTCTCATCTTGTCCACAATTGGCGCTACACCAACACTACCTCTCACGTATTCATTCCTTATTCTATCTTCTCTTGTCATTCCACTCAACCATCTAAGCATTCTCATTTCCGGGACACTCATACTTTGTTCTATTCTCCTGTTAACCGCCCAACACTCTGAACCATAGAGCATAGTTGGTCTCACTACACTTTTATAAAATTTACCTTTCAGCCTAATTGGAATTCTCTTATCGCATAACACGCCCGATGCTTCTCTCCATTTCATCCACCCGCACTTAATCCTATGTTTTACATCAATGTCAAAGCCCCCGTCCTTTTGAACAAAAGATCCTAAATATTTAAAGTTCTCAACTTCACCTATCACATCATCATCTATTGTCAGTTGTCTCCTCATTCCTTCAACTTCTTGGTTTCTTTGTCCAAAATCATACTCAATACAATGAAATCGTGTAATATTATATTAAACTCGCCTGCTTTTTTTTTGTTGGATTTTTGAGAGGACATGGCTCCCCCTCCCCCTACAGCAGCTACTGAACGCACGGGTTAATAAAAAAAACGCACCCTCGTATGTTGTATGAACGGAACGGCCGTTCGCAGTGGTACGCGTTGCAGGTGTTACGCGGGAGGACAAACCGTCAACGTACGCACGACAATTACTGAAACTACACGTCCCCGGGTAACGTTGACGGTGAAGCAAAAAATCATTACGCTTTATCGATCCGTACGCCTTATACGTGTACATCGGGTTGACACATGTTTGTGTTTCTTCGGAAATCGTACTCCGCGTTCGGGTCACGGTGAAGAAAACACTTCGTTTCCTTTACGCGCTGCGAAGCTAGAAAGTAAAACCGTATGAAAAAAAAATCTAGAACATTTTCCAGGGATATGTGTTTTTATTTTTTTTTTTTTTTTTCTCCCAGCACTAATGATTAACGCTCAATTACGGATAAACAATCAATAAAGATATGCAGAACTTACATACATTATATTGTGTTCAGTAGAAACGTTCCAATGGCGTGTTCGTGATTTTTTCCTCGGGACGGGTGATTTCCGGGTAAAACGTGGTTCGATCGAGATAAATTAAATAAGAATATAGTGTTCATAATCCTGTCTAACTTTTATAAGCTTCCAACGTTTACAAAAGACAAAGGTAATATTATACAATATTAGAAAATACTTGAAGAACAAGTTGTGAAGCTTAAGGTGACATCCGTGCTCCGATCTATCACCGCTCTCCCCGCTATCGTAAATGCACCACTGAGTAGGTACGGTGTATACCGTTTATCCGATTAAAGTTATTCAAATCACTCTAGGTTCTATAAAAATGTACAAAAAACAGAAAAATGAAAATGTCTTACGATTACAAAACATGTCTCGATATAGTTTGTCAATGTCACTGTCGGTATTGAATGGTTTTTATTTATTTTATTTACCAATGCTATCTGCAACTGTAAATATTTATACAAATAAATTTATAGATTTCGCTGAGAAAAGCATGAAAGGAAAATCTATAGAAACGAAAACTAAATTGAATTTAAGAAAAATAATGCAATTTTTATAAAAAATAAATCATTCGAATGATTTGTTCTTCTATGTTTTGGTAAAAAACATCACATAACAACCGTGTCTAAAGTCTAAAAATGTGTATAACGGCATTGTTAGCTTGTACATGTGGATGAAATTAATTTTTTGTTGCTCGTAAGTATTTAGGAATGAGTAAGATTTATCATAGTGTTTTTTTTTTTTTTTTTTTTACATTTAAACCGCTATGTACATCGAGATGACGGCCATTTCAAATCATGACGATTTCCTGTCGGAAATTATGGTATACGAAAAACATAGTGTAAAACACGTTTTTTAAAGACAGACTTTAAGCCTTAGCCTTCATTTTGTTTTTCGAGCAAATCCTGGCAAAACACCTGTTTTTCTAATAACCATAAATGTCTAAAAAGAAATCTAATTCATTTTCTATCTCAGGAAAATGTTGACATATAGTAATTTAAAAAAATATATATATGTTTATAGTTTACACGCCCCTGCATCTGACATCACACGTATACGTAATAATACCGGTTGTTGACTATAAGGAAGAAGACACCTGCAGTCATGAGCGCAACCGTATACGGTGTGTATGTGTATATGTGTGTTTTGTACGTCTATGAATGTAAATAATTTGAATTCCGTTTAGTTTGCTTAAAACCGTATGCAATCAACGATGTATCAAGTTGAAGTCATAGAATAGTTTTCGTCGGTCGTCCATATAATAATAAACAATAATATAATAATATTCATAATATAATAATGGTATAATAAGTAATTATAGTTGGCATTAACACTATTAACGAAAGATAAACTATTACATTTAAGTTGAGAATCAAATTATATTAAACTTTTCAACCCAGCATATCAAATTTGCTTAACTATATAAGCGTTGTAACGTAGTACAGATTTTAAGCTAGTATCGATTTGGTGTAAATACTTCACTTCCATCAACATAGGATTTTATAATAGTCTTGTTGTAAGCGGTTGAATCTCAAATAGTCATAGTCATGTCAATACCGACAAATAATTATATTATTAAATTTTATTATTCATTATTTATTTTTCCCATTCTTTTTGTTGACAGCCCGTTTGGCAGCAATTTATTTATAAAGAATATTTTAAAAAGTATAACGCAACACGATAAATGTCTAGCTAATAAATTTCTAAAATTATGTAAGTAAATGACAAACAAATTGTATGAACCTATTTATTTTATTTCTAATTTTTATCCTACCATTACGTATTTTGGGTTAGTATAACAAAGGCTTTCATATTTGAATATAACTTAAAAATCACAAGCGAATCGTAATTGAAATCAATTCTCCGTCTTTGGCGCGAACATACTCATCGATTTTATACTTTTTAATGCACATCTTGCATAAATATATATATACACATTTTATACTCTGTCGGCTTTTAATAACTAATTATAATTTTAAGACAGAACCGTACATACACTTGTACAACTCTATTTCGACGTGAATCCATGAAGATCTGCACTACGCATAATTTTCCGTGCGTTGGTAGTATGGAAACCGAAATAAATATGAAATGATCGCGTTTTTCTTGTGGATTTTGAGATTCGATCCGAAACCAATCCGAAGCAAACCTTGCCGTTTAATTAATTATTTTATTATTGATACGAGCTGATCCAGAGCCAGAAGTACGGTGTATCACGCGAAACACACAGTTCGAGAACAGCTGGTGTACACGTATTGTATTCGCATCCGAATGCGAGAAACGGTAGTACAGTGGTATCTGTACGTCTACAACGTGAAGTATTATAAGGGTGACGTTTGAAGAACCCGCAAGCTAAGCTAGAACGATCTAGGGTACGGGTCCGTTGACAAAAATCTGAATCGAATCCGAACGTTATTGTTAATCAAATTGCTACGTTTACAGTGCGGAGCGAATACGATCGTACACAGAATCGGACGAGCGCGTTTAATTATCTACCGAAGGGGAAAAAAACAAAACACGAAAACCAATACACCGCCGTGCGAAAACCCATAAATCGCTAAACGGTATTCGCACGACGTTACGAAAAATTTCAAAAACCGTGCGGCTTGCACGAATAAAACGGATTAAAACGCGAACCACCGTTGACGCGTTACTATTTCAATTGGTTTTTTTTTTTTTTTTTTTTATCTTTTCCGCGAGTCGTGCGGTCCGAAAATTTCGGCGTTGCCGTTTCATTCGGCTCCGTGGTCGTTGTTTTGCCGTATTTCAAAGGTGAAGTTTGAGAACCGTCGGTGCGGACGAATGGACGTCCGCGAAGTGCCGTCGAAAAGGACTGCGCAACGCAAGCGCATCTGTAAGCGCGCGCGCACGTATTAGCGCGTAAAGCTCGTGCGTCGATCGACTGTTCCTCGTTTGCGCCGTACGTTTTTCTTCGCTCGCCGGCCCCCGGTAGAAGAGGGCGGGGTCCGCTCACGCGCTACACGCAGAGGCGAACGCGCTGAGGCGGCTGTCATTACCGAACATAACGGTAAACCCACGACGACGAATCCGTCGGACGACTACACAATACAACGCGCGCGCGCACCGGCGGCCGGGCAGGCGGAGGCGGTGCGCGTGCGTCTCGTGTCCGGGCGTTGAACTCTCTCTCGGATCGCCGCCGCGACGAGGCACTAACCTGCACGCGCGCCACGATTTTTCACTACGTTGCCGTTGCCGCTGTCGCGGCGCTCGTCGCACCACAACAAATCGGATGCGTTCCGTTGCGTACGACCGACCGCGCGCATAACCACGCGTACGTGTAGCCGCGTGGGCGACGAACGAAACGGCAGTCGCACTCGATATCGGCGAGTGTTTTTCCTGTTTTTCCGGTTAGGTTAGGATTGTTTTGTTTTTGGTTTTTCCTAACCGCGAGATTTCCGTTTGAAGGGCGGACCGCGTACGTTTTCCGTTCGGCCGTCACGGTTCGCGCGTTTCAGCGTTCGTTTCGATCGCCGACACGTCGTGTCTACACTGTTCTGAGCCGACCGCGGTTTATTCGACAACAGTCCAGAGCTCGTTGTGCTCGACGAATCCGTTTCGCGATCGATGCGACAGCATTTAAAAGCGCGACGAAATAATGTTTCCCAAACAACAATGTAGTCGATTGCGATTCATCAGTGTCATACACCCAAACGTTATAACGTACCGTTGTGTGGACATCGCTAATGCTGTTCCGTCGCCATGTTTAATATTATTATTATTACGTATTGGACGGTTGGATATTGTGTCGACGTACCGTTACGGCCGTTCTGGAAGTCCAAGGATTTCGAACGATTCGCGTAATCCCCTTCGGGCGTAGGGCTGCGAGACGTTGAATTTTTTTTTTCAAATGTTCTTTCTTTCGTTCCCAATATCCGAACGATTAAACGTTGTTGGACACTGCGTTATTATGCACTACTTATATCGATTACGTGGGCGTATGAAAAATAAAATTAATCTACACGTCATCATACATTCCGCATCGTAACTGACTCTCGTAATGTGTTTCATCAACACTTTCCACGGTGTTTCTAAACGTCTAAAATATCAAAACTAACGCGAATGCATTACGTTTTCTTTTTTTTTTTTTTCAAAGTTCGTGATGAAACTATTATGTTATTTTTACGATTTCATGCAGTCCAACGTTCTACGTGCGCGTAAAATACAAACATTAATATGTCCAAGTCGTTAATGTATTCGTCAGTATATTTTATACGGTAAAAATATAGTTTCGCTAATGCGTACAAAATTAAATAAGCTTGCTGACACGCGTAGACGCTATGCGTTAAAACCTTTTATTCAGTTCCATCGAAACTTTTGGTTTTGTCCAATACGTCATGGTACGCCTTTCGAAATATTTCATCGACCAAATGTAATACGAATGTATGTTACGCATTACACTACAGGTTTTGTGCTTGTGAAACTTATTGTTCGAAAACAATTGATGCCGATCGTGTACGAACGTTCGACGAATCGTTGATATATTTTTTTATTTTTATTTTTTATTTTTTTTTTTTATGTGAGACTGATTTTCGACTACTGGCAGTGACAATTGTTCGTATAGTCCGTGTAGTCCGGCGTCCGTATAGATTTTCGAAAAATAACTCCTCGCAGCCTCAAGGATTCCGGATCGAACATTTTCGTTGTTCGAAATAGATGAGTGACATCATAATATTTTGTCGTCGCTCGAACGTTGGTTCACAGCATACGACCGCCGTTTACCAACAATAATGTGTATAAATAACTACGTGGCACAGAGGCGTGGGCACGGATAAAACGTACGAGCGTACGCTGCAGTAGGCTGCACCTGCCGCAGGCTGCGTCGGTTTACAATGTACGACGTGCGCAAAAGGCCGGTTGTCGATGATACGTAATGCATGGTCCTTATGTTATGTAGGACACGACTGCGCGGTGATAACGTAAACGATTTACATAAAAAAATAAACAGCAGAAAATGTTGAATTGTTTGAAAAATAACATCGTCGAATGTTTATATGATTCGAAATGTTGAATAGTAATTTAAATTTAAAAAGTGGGTTCAAAATTAATTCACAAGAACTGCGCTCTCTCTCTCTCTCTCTCTCTCTCTCTCTCTCTATCTACCTACATAGGTGTATCGTTTTGTAGCGTGGTGGCGAATATAGATGAATATTTAATATTGATTAAGAGCTATTTAGTACACGTGTACAATGTGCGACGTTCGATACAAGAAAATATTATTCGGTCGATCTGTGGTTTCGGGGATCGGCGAAAATGATTTTTTTTGCGCCGAACCTTGAGGCTGAAACATTGCGCTCGCCAATGGGCTAATGAATAAACATAATACACAACATGATTGTATACATAATATTTATACGTAACGTTTTATTTAATATTCAAACACGAAACATGGCAGCGCATGACGGGTATATATTAGTTACGGTAAACTTCATAAAAAAAACAATTTTATTTTAATGAAAAGTTAAGTTTATTAATGATGATTTGATTTCAGTATTTCCTTACGAATTGATTTCCTCGATAAACTCGAAATTATTAAGTAAATAATACGGTGTTGGATCTATTTAACAACTAAATAATTGATAATAATAAAATCTTTTTTTGTAATTATTTTACATCATTGAGCTTCATTATATACTCCACTAAAAATAATTATTATTTTAATCATCGTAAAATGAAGATTTAAATATTTTTACAAGTATCACGATTCTGATTTAAATAAATACTAGCGATAGTAATCAAATAAAATTTTATCATCTAAGTAACCGTAGTCATGCGTTTTCTCGAATTTTATATTTAACATTATAATAAATAATAATAATATAATCATAGTTATTATAAGTACCAATTTAATTGTGTAAACATGACTACACTTAATGCTTTGAATTGTTTATGTCACTGCTTTTTCAGTTCAATTGAGGTCGACGTTTAAGATGATTGGTTAAAAAAGGTAACGGAAATGAAAAAGAAAAAACTGCGGTGACGGTTAGTAAAAAAGTTAAAAATCGACAATAATAATGTCACAATAAACGGTTGAATGACAAATATTTTAGTATTTAAATCAATAATAATTTCATTATTAATAATGAAACCTAAAAATGTTCATAATAAATCCCAACCAAAATTGAAATTTTAAAGGATTATTGCTTGTTTTTTTTTTATGTTGTTAATATTGCACATTGACGAGATAAATAAATGTTCCGTTAATTGATACCGATACCAACAATTTTACAGAAACCTTGTACAACGGATTGTAACCTGTTGATGGACGCAACTGCTATTTTAGACGTTGATTCAAACGTATAATGATACATGTATCTCGTTAGAAAATGCAATTATACGGGTTTGAAGAAAAATTAAAAATATTTTAAAAAAAAAAAAGGTAATTTTTTGCGCTAGCCAACTAATGGATGTAACATTCAATGCGCTGAAATAACTAAGATCTCTAGTTAATATAATACTAAGGCCGGGCGCACACTGATAGAGCAAAACTGTTCCGGGCTAGTCGAAACATTTTGTTCCAAACGGCTCCGAACAAATTTCATTCATACTGACAAAACAAAACCGAACAAGACAAAATAATTTCCGATTCGTTTTTTGTTTTATACACCAGTCGTCAAGATGAGTTCTGATGAAGATGATGTTGTTATACCGCTTTTGTGGCAATTTTTGTTAAATAGTGAAATAAATGAAAATAATCGTATACGTAAAATTTGGGTGCACGAAATAAATAAAAAACGTACAGAAAATAATACAATTTTTAACTTTTTGGCTGAATTGCGTAAAGATGAGTTAAAATTTAAAAATTTCACTCGCATGAGTTCAACTACTTTTGACTTTATATTAAATGAAATTGGTGAGGCAATACGATCACAAGACACAAATTTTCGTCAAAGTATAGCTCCTGCTGAAAAATTGTTAGTAACCTTGAGGTGAGTTCAAATAATTATAATACTATAATTATATACTAGAAATATTTATTAATCAAACTTTAGTAAGTAAGTGAAGTAAGTGAAGTAAGTGAAAAACAAATTTATACAATACAATTTATAATTTTTTTTTATTTAAAAATTTAATTCTTTTATTTATTTACTTAAAATGTATTATTTATTTTTAAATTTATGCGATGAGTAGGATTAATAATTTAGTAATTATTTAAAATAAGTATTCAGTATGTTGAGCTATTTGATGATGAATATCCGGGTGGACTGAAAGTATAGTTGTAGGTTTGAAATTCCTGTACTGGTACATTTGATGGATCGCATCCCATTTTAAAATAATTATGAAATATTTATGAAGTATAGTATTAAGAATAAAATCATAAAAATCTGCGAGTGACACCAAAATAACGAGTGTTCTGTTGTAAGCTATTCGTATGAGTAAACAAATTTATACAATTACATAACATTTTCATATTTTGCTCGGAGAAAAAATAGAACCAGACCGAACAAGACCGATCATGCTTTGTTTTGTCTTGTCGTGTGTTGATGTTGACTGATAAGTGTGCGCGCATCAATTACTTTACTCGTGTTCTAATTATGTCCAAACAGCTCAGAACTGATCCGAGCAGCTCGGAGCATTTTTGCTCTTTCAGTGTGCGCTGGCCCTAACATAGTAAATAATCTATTCTAAAATTGTTTAACGATAATAATGTTAGTGAATGTCATCAAAATAAAATAAAAATGTTAATGCCATTATATTATTAAAAATATTTAAATATTTGCAAAGAATTAATGTCCTAACGGGTACTCGTTTAAAATCGCATCCGGCAAAGTTATTATGAATTAAATATTTTAAAATTATTATCTTGAACACTAAAGTTTTTATAAATTAAATATGCGATCAATATAAACTGGATTTAAATAGAAAAACAACACCATTAAAGAAAATGTGTTCAGTTAAAAATTCATTAACGGGCACTATTGGTCTCGCTTCAAATCGTTTGATTGTGTTACACTTTTTTGTTTGTGTGTAGTGGATTATTGAACTATGAAATACATTTTCGATTGTGCTATTCTTGAGTTCGGTATATTTTGAAAACATCGTAAGATAACAGAAAACGTGGCATTCAAACTCTAACATTGAAGTTTGATTCTTATTAATCCTGTTTCTCGTGGGAATCTACAAATATTTTTCTTCCCAGCAGCTTATTAGAATTTTTACAAACGTTTATGTGTTTTACAAACATTGTAATCTGATTAGGAATTATTTTGTTTTATAAACAATTTTGAAAAAAAAAAAAAATCATATACAATATTTATTCTAACAAACAACTAATAGTCAGTTAACTTATCGATTATTAATTGTGTTGAGATAATAATAACAACATCGAGTCGTGTGTACGTGTGTTGGTGTAGTGCGGAGGGGATAGATTCTTCTCGTTTTGAATCAGTAATACATCTGCAATCGGATTTCAAATCCGTTATCAAACCCATAAATCCAAACGATATGTATACATAATAAATTGTGATGGTTTTTACAAAGAGATTTCTTTGTAATATAGAAATTATTACCTGTTGTTAAATTCCATGTTTATGCTAAACGTATACAGATTATGCATTTTCAGTGCACTTTTACGTTCGTGTTTATACAAAATAAAATAAAACCCATACATCTTTCGATTCGCTCAGAATCCAATATGTAACTCGTGGCAAGTATAAAATAACGTGCAATACAGCCAGTGCATAATATTACACTCGCGCATAGATTAACATTGAGATTCGGATAAGTCATTGCGATAAACTCGGGCGAGCCTGACGAAATTAATTGTCATCTCTACGAACGTTATTCGTGAAATAATCGAAATATACTTGATGATGATTGCGTCGATTCCCTCGACGGTTTAACGTATCTTTCGGATTTTTGAAAATCAAACCGTGTGCCAAACCGCGGGTAGCAAACCACATTCCATATTGATCAATGCGTCCCGTGCACATACTACTCGTCGGTGTAAATACAAGAAGAGTGTACGCGTGGCAAGTAGTTACGGTTTTCGATAGCGCGTACGCCCGGTCATTGTTGTATCCGACGCATATGTAATTAAATTACAGGTACTGCGCCGGAGTATATGATAATATGATACATGTGTAACTTACGAATGATACTGTAATACGGCGTTGATAACATTAATCTCTGGTTACGTGCGCTCGTGCATCGGACGAAGAGATAAAATTATTGTGAAAAAGTTCATGGGCCGCTAGACAGACGGATACGTTTATCCGGTTTTGTTGATTACCAAAGTGGAAATGAAACGAATTAGAGAGAGAGAGAGAGAGATGCCGGGTCACTCGTTTACGGTGTAATTTCTTCTCGTGGCGCGTGTATTAAGTCTGCAATCGTATGAGAAAAATACGATCGAAAATATTAATTATTATTATTAATTTCAGAACGATGTGCATGCAATCCGTCTGTCGCGGCTCCGGGAGATGTACAGTAAATATTCGTGTTGGTCATTCTGTTACTCCATATGCGTGTCCTGTACGAGCAGCAATGTATGATGCATATCGAAACGAACGAACGAATAATCGCCAAGATTCGGTTTTTATTTCTTTTGTTTCAATTTTTTTTTCGAACGTCCGCCGAGAACCGCAATAAAGATCGTGTCTGTAATAATATTACGCGCAGAGAACGTACAGTATGTGACGCGAGGTTTACGATGCACCGCGACGCGTGCAGTAAAACGAAATGCGCGATCGATCAACGATTTCCCTGCGGAACATCGTAATTCATGCTATCAGTGTTTTATTACCGGATGGATTGCAATCATAACAGAAACGATAACGATCATCGTCCATCAAATAGATATTCAATAACAATAATTGGCCCGCGCGTCCACAACCGTGCGATGACGTGCGTGTTACCGTGGACGACTGTTGGACGGTCGGGCAGAGTCCTTCGATCGTTTTCGGTTGTTCGTCCTGCGAAACGTCGTTAAGGAACCGCGAACGAATTAATATCCAATCGGCCGTCATCGTCATGCGACGACAATAAAACACAATAATAATACGTGTATAATGTGCCGGACACGCTATTATGGTATTTCACCGGATCGCGTCTGTACGTGTATGCATATATATATATTTATGAATACGTAATAGTATAACGGAAGAATAATGTGCGTCGTTTTTCTTAATTTCCTGTCCGTGGACAACGCGATGCACTACGCGTTTCGGTAACGAGGTTTCAAGTACACAGGTCCACGACCGAATCGGCCGGTAAGTACAGCACGATATTACAGTGTCAATTCCGCGTAATCGAATTTCCTTCAAGCGAACCGTTACGAGTTCAAACAATACTATTTTTGATCGCGTACACGCGTTGAAGTCGGAGTTATGGAATAGAAGAGATCCGGAACCGTGTTCCAATGTTATCTCCAAATTTTTCGTTTTGAAATATTCACGGGTTACGGTTGTCGGTAAAGTGCAAATACTATACCAGTTGACTCACTGGCATACTCCCTAGAGCCGCGCGTGATCGTGCTCCGTATTCTCTGTCCGTACCCGACACCTGTAACACGGTAATGTTTGACCGTATCAAACGTATACGTACCACAATCGATAATGATGATGGCACGAAGAATTTTACAGATATTTGAATTTCCCGAAGATTTCTGTACCTGATCATATCGACATTCTCGTATAATTGTAAAAACTGTTCATTTCATTTCAACAGGCAAAAAATCCAATCAAGCGTTCACAATAAAAAAGCAATAACGATAAAACGGTACGCACGAGAGACTCTAATCAACAAAAATTAAAATTAAAAATTGTTATTATTTTATACATCAACAATGATTGGCAAGTACTGGAATATAAATAAACCGGTATAGGTATTGATGGACGTATTACACAGCTTGCGGTACAAATTTTCTGATACTGTTTTGGTCGGTGCTCAATTTTTCGTTCATCATTAACGTCCAATACTTAAAAGCTTCGATTTTCCGAGTGCTACAATAAGAATCGATGGCAACGGTACCGATCATTTGTTTGTACCACTAACACTTTTATGTCATCCCAGTATAAGTATTATAAGTCGCCGTGATCAACACCGCACGGTTGGTACGAGGTGATAAGACATTAGTCTTCTAATGGTCCCACTCAATATCGTCACGAACGGTTTCTACGGTGTTTACGATTTCGTGATCGCAATAAAAAAAAAAACAGTTATTATATAAATGATTAATCGGACGTCGATTAAATGTCCGTCGGAGTATTGGAAATCGTGCCACTATAAACGACGTCTTATGGTCTCCGAGTCAGGGACACCGATGCGCAAATAACGTATGTATACAATATAATAATAATACTAATAACAATAATATAATATAATAGCACTGCGAAAGATTAACAAATGAAAGACAATGTTCAACGTGCATACAAATGTAAAACGATTCGGTTTTCAACAAAATTAAACCAGACCGACAATGGATTCGTGCATTTGAATAACTATTTTGAAATTTTACTTGTATAATACGCTTTGTTCATTCTGTTTTAAATTGTATGTTTCGTGTTTTGAAAAAAAAAATGTCTAGACATTAATTGAAAAGAAAAAGGTAACTTTGATGTCGATTGTTATTAAACAAAATATTTTCCTTACCTAAATATCAGTAACTCGAAACTAAATAAAACAATGAACCACTGTAAGATAATCATTAATTTATAAATAAAAATACAATTTATAGTTTAAGATCTATGTATTTTACTAAACATCATAAAAAAAATTTGAGACGATATGAAAAAAAAAAATTAACTAATTTAGTTTCGTTAATTAAACGTTAAAGGTTATAATAACTAATACGTTTGAAGGTAAAAAGAAAAAAATAATTCCATACGAGTATAATTCGAAGAAAAATATTAACAAGACCCGGTTCCAAAAATATATTAATTTATTTACATTAATTGGCATTAGGATCACGTTCAAAAAATGTTAATACTTTTTCATCTTTTAAGTAATCATTATGAATGTTATTAATAATTTACCATAACTAACGATGCACTCGCTACAGTTGCTGTAATTATATTTATAATGTATTCAGTTCTGAACGCAATTAAGTTTAATATAAATTTTTTACAAATATTTGGAAAAATCTAAAATCGTCACTACAATAAATGCGATCACGCCATTGACTATAACCAAGTATAATCATAGAGTAATAATACACTGCGTATGTCAGCTCATAATCATTCAAATTTATCATCGAAAATGTTTATACTGTTTACGGATATTCAATTTTTTTTCTGTAAATTATTCATTAGAATAGTGCAATAACGATTTCGTGTATAATTTAGCTGTTACAGTAGCTATTATTATCAAAGCCCGGAAACTCATTAATTTACATATTTTTGCATATTTTCCAGTTTCTGTACTTATATATTCACAGGAAAAATCAAATTCTTTATAATATTTATTATTTTTAATTACAAATAATAAATATGCAATTTATTTTCCTAAGGTCAGAAATTAATGGATACGAGTGTCTGAATTTTACGACTGCAATCTCAAGATTCTTAAAAACGTATCTGGAATGAGAAAAGGATACAAACTATAATTTAATATTAATAATTAAGTAGTTACAACTTTATTAACTGGGTCACAGCACAGTCGATGTACAAGAAATAATAAAAAAAAAAAAAAAAAAACAACCGGATGGGCCTCGCTCTGCTGTACACTTGTGGGTGGAGGGCGACTCTTCATAGGATAGGTCATTATAAAGGATTTGTTAAATTTGAATTCAATGATAGATATCATTGTATACGAAAAACGATTCTGAACGGAGATGATATGGTAGTCTAGAATATAATACAATGTTATTTATAAATATTGAAATAAGTATATTTTATTTTGAAACGAAAAATTTAGAAAAATTGTCTATAAATAAGTCAAAATATGTCAAAATACTTTGAAAACTTAACCATGTATAGAAAACGTCAATATAAAGATTTGGTGAAAATTTCAAGTCGTTGCAGTTTTTCGTTTTTGAGTTAGAGCATTTTAAAAAAAACCGATATCTTTGTCAGTCTAGTTATATATTATATTATATTTTACATGTAATTTTATGTCAATATTTGCTGTTCAAACGCTTATAAAAAAAAATTGTGCATATGGATTTTAATAATTTTTGAATGACGTTAATAACTACTTTTGTGGAATCTTCTATTAAATTTTCAAGTATTTTGTAGGAGCCAAATTTTTTTTATCACCGATTATAAAAATAAAATGTAAAAAAACCAAATATTTTAAATGCCTATAAGTGGCTTAAAAATCAATATAATATTTTTAAAAAAATATGACATAAAGGAAATACCAATCTTAACAGCTGGTAGAAATTTCAAAAATCTTTGACTTATACTTTTTAAATTATAACAAATATTTAAAATCGTTTGAGAATAAATCACTATTTTATGCAATTTCGTAAATATTTAAATTTCAAACAGTCATAACATTTTTTCCTCTAAGTCCGGTAGAAATTTTTTTAAAGATTTTTGAAGAGTAGCTTAAAGATAACCTAGTGTTGAAATGTTGAACCTTCAGTATGAACAGAAAAAATTTTATGAATTTTTATCTACAAAATAACTTGCAAATTTTCGTGATTTTTACATATTTCGTATAATTTGGAACTCTGAGCACTTATAAAAAAAAATTGTGATTGACGATTTTAGATTTTTTTTTATCAGTTAAGGAATAACTTATAAGAAACCTTGTATTAAATTTTCAAGATTTTCTGGCCAGCCAAAAAAATTTTATCGTTATTTAAAAAAAAAATACTTAAAAAAATTTAAAATTACAATTGTCTATAAATAACTCAATAAAAGTCAAAATACTTTGAAAATTTAATGGTTTATAGAGAACGCTAATCTAAACATTTGTTGAAAATTTCAAGTATTTACATTGATTAGTTTTTGAGGTATAGCAAAATAAAAAATTTGATTATGTCGAAAACTGGTTTTGCGTAAAAACTCCCGTTTTTCCCAAATTTTTTTAGGGTTTTTCCCGACGCATTTAAAAATATTGAAAATTTTTTACTTTTGACCCCCCAAAATACCAAATAGATTCACTTTCCTTTCAGAAAAGTTGCTACATACTGCCCCAAATCGTGTCGACAGACACGAAAAAAAAATTAACACACATCATTGTAAAATCAATACATTCTTCACTCCGTTCAGAATCTAAAAATATAAGAAGAATATAAAATTTATAATTTTACACCAGGAGCATACAGTTTGATTTTTTTTTAAATTTATTTACGGTTATTAGCGCTTATTATCGCGTTTCAAAATTCTAAAACTGCGGGCCCTGCTTATTATTATTATTTTACTAATCAAATTCTCATGACAATATCGGTTGTTGAACTCGTTCGTGGCAGGATCTGGGTAAAATTTTTGCTTATCTCACTCTAGCACCATTACAGATACGTACCGTCAAAATGTCAAGTCTTTGGGTCCAGCGGTTTGGTGTGGATGTTGACGAGTGAGTGTATCGGACATCTTCCTTTCCTTTTTACTATCGGACAAAAATCGCATGGTTTTGCATACTGCCACATTCCTTATGGCGTGCTGTATTGAATTTTTTTTTCCTATTTTAATGCAACGCATAACGTACCAACGCCCCCATCGTAATCTTATAGTTGACCGGGGACCACTACGGATGATTATGAAGTTAGTCCCACCAACTCACCCGATCGACTCCAAACCGGTGCCAATATTTTGCAAATTAATTGCAAATAATTGAAAATTGGGTTTCGAAATTTGTAAATCGCACAATTAGCCACAAATTGGATTTTTAGTTTGGTGGGGCTACATTCACGCAGCCCCACCTACCTATTTTGATATTGCTAAAATCATATTTGTACAGTATCCTATTTATAATTTTTTAAATTTTAGCCATAATTAGGGGTACCTTTTTGAGAACACCCCATCTGGAACCCTACAAATACAAAAATACATAATAAAAATTATTGTTTTACCAGCAGTTTTTATGTATAAAAAATATATGAAATTGGATAGTAGCAACCACGTTTGTTAAGAAAGTATCGTATTCGTTATTAGTTATTACTAGGGCTAGGATATGCAATAAAAAATTATAAAATATGCATTTTATTTACCAAAATATGCAAAAATATGCAGAAACAAATTTTTATTATTTCTATAATATTATTATTTATCATAATTCATAATTTATTATTAATACATTAAATATTACTTTATATTATATTATTATTACATACTACTATGATGTGTTGTTTCAAATTTTCAAATACGAACGACTGGCGATTCGAACGTAAAATAGATTTATACTGACTAAAACTCCATTCTACATCACACGAGGTTATTGGTGCATATTTAAATGAAGCGATTTGTCCTGTAGTTAAATTAATATCAATATTTTCTTTTTCATTTTCAAATTCACCGCTTATAAGTATGAATTTTTAAGTGTTTTAAATCCCTTATTTTTTCAATATGAAATCCATTTTAGTTTTTATCAATTCTGCTACTCTGCCGTTACATTTATACAGATTATCTTTCACATTTAAAATAATTTTTAAGCCTTCATCAGGAGATAGTGTTAATTTTTCTATGTTAGGGAGGGTGAGAAACCAAAAATTGCTTTTTAATTAAGCTAAATCATTTTGTAAATGCTTGTCTTCGAATAATTCTTTTGATTTTTCAACTGATTCTGCTTCGTCGTCTAAATGTATTATTACAGATTTTATTGAATATAAAATTATTTCAATAGTATTCTACTGCGTTTAACTATGTACCTTATCTAGTAATACTTGGTTGTGGTGGTAAAGGTAAATCCGGTAATAGTTCACGTAGTTTGATAATTCAGCTTGGAGTAGTACCGCAAAAACCTGGTGTAAAGAGTGTGCATTGCACACAGGCCCTGTGTCTCATACTATATTATAGGGCCTCAAAAGGTCAAATGCGCAAAAATATATAACGATAACGGGCCTCGAAATTTTGATTCGCACAAGGGCCTCGAGTAGTTAGTTGCGGCACTGGCTGGGAGCTTTTAAAAATACTTTTTTGATCGTCGCTATTAATTTATCAACAGTAGAATATTCATTTCGTTAACATTCGCTAATTCTATTGATCAAATGTGCCAAACATGTTAGATTAATTAAATTGGAGAATAACATAGTCAAGAAATCCGCGGATTTAACTATTTATGGCGCGGCATCAGAAACAAAAGATAATTCTTTATCGTACATATTTCACTACTGATGGCCATAAATGGTGCATCACATTATTAAATATTTTACCAATAGCTTGGAAATTACATTTTTCAAGTTCTTCACATATTAATAGATACGGTTTTGAATAATTGTCTTGATGGAGGAGACAAACTATGACGTTATAAATACATCGACCGTCAACGTCCGTGGTCCCATTGATTATATTATTGTATTGAAACCCAAATTGGACCATCATCAATTTCCGAACGAATACGAGAAATAGTATTTTCATAAATTGTAGAAACATAATTTTTGCGAATTGTAGATTGGTCAAGAATACATTTACAATTATATTTTTCTAAACAATTTTTAAATGATGGATGATTTAACTTCTATAAAGATTTATCAGATTCTAACATTGCTTGACATAAATCTGTAGAAAAATGTACTTGTTTATTTTGGTTTTCTAATGTATTTTTAATGAATGACTGTATAGATTTGACTTTTAAATTAATATTTTTGTTATGCTTGCTTATATTTAAATGCTCTGCTACTTGTTTACCAATATGTAGGTAATTCTATCGGTTGTCCAACCAAGATAAGATTAGATAGGTAATATTTATACCCTATATTTACAAGAATTCGACGGATAAACCAAAAACTATCGATTTAATGAAAAAACAACATTTAAAATTAACAATAAATTATAAAAATTTAAAAATTTAAGTTAAAAAAAATCAAAATCCCAAAAATCTATAAATATGCAATTATATGCATTGTGTTCAAAATATGCAAAAAATATGAAAAAAAATTGGTTCTATTTAAACGAGAAAAAGCCAAATCGTGAACAAATCTGACAACCAATAAGTTTGGACTTGAGGAAAAAAAACATGGAAACGCATATAAATCATACGAATCTACGATAATGTTTCATCGTATATATATGTTTTATGATTACACTATCAGTTATCACAGAATATAATAATAGGTACTATTCAGCTCTTCGACCATATAAACCAATTAAGTTAACTAATTAATTTATATGGTCGAAGATTAAGCTGATGTACAGAATCTATAAATATTGTGATATTGTGTATTATAATAATATAGTACTACGAATCACTTTAATTATACATTAATTAAAGATTTTTTTCTCTGAAGAACAATATAAAATGATATACAACACATGTTGGTTAACCAAATATTGGAACAATAGGTGAGTTCTAAGAATACTTAATCCATACAGCACGGTCAAAAATTGCGTTTCTAAATTTAGACCTAAATTTAGCCCCACCAAACTAAAAATTGAATTTGCGGCTCATTGTGCGATTTGCAAATTGCGAAACCCAATTAGCAATTATTTGCAATATATTTGCAAAATATTGGCACCATTTTGGAGTGGTTCGGGCGAGTTGGTGGGGTTAAATTCATGGTCGTCCACTACGGCCACGGAAAAAAGTCGCGGGGGCGTTCGTTCGGCCTACTGGCCCGTTGCGCGCTCATCGCCTGGAGCCGCTCACCGGATGTAGATAATAATATCATTGTAATTTACGTATTATATTTTCCCGGCGGCCGTGTGATTCTATCGCGTGCGAGGATAGACGCGATATTCTCGCGCGAAACGCCGGACTTTAATGGAAAAACTCGTGTCTAACGGTAAACAACACGGCGGCGATTAACTTAACACACGTGTTATTATGTTTATTATTATTATTATTACCATTATAATTATTTTTATTGCTATTTGTCGAAAATTCGTAATTAATCAAAATAAAATCGTTAGTTAAATCGGTGCACACGAATCGCCTTCCGATTACTTCCCGAAATGCTTCGAATTTCCCTCAAAGTATCCCGGGAGCCGATCGCGAACGCCCCTATGTTACCATATTCGAATCGGCTCCCGTAACAATCGATATAATTCGACATCTCGATATTTATCGATATTGGAAATGTTCTAAGTGATCGTGAATGTACCGCGGATATTATCGGTACCACAACTTGTTATTGTGATGAAGGTATGTAATATGCATGCCGTACGTGGACGCGTATAATGACGTGCATAAAGACGCGCGAATACATATGATGGTGGTCGACGCAATGGCGACAAGAAAATTAATCGGAACGCGATATTAAAATTATATTCAAAAGCGACCGTGGACGAGCTACAAGCACATGGTGTATATATACATACTACAGTGGCATACAAAATCCTTCCACAAGGACCTGAAAAAGAAAAAAATGGTTAGAATGAAAAATATACACTTCATGAATATTTTACCGTAGGTATAAAATTGGTAGTATTTATCAATTACGACGGCATCACAAATATATTAATTTTTTGTCCGAAGAGGTATTAAAAACTGACGTTCGATATTGACATCGAAACTATATGCGTATAATAAAATCCCCTATTCGAAATTTAACGCTATGCATATATGTATAATATCAAGTTCGGTAAGGAAGTATATATATATATATATATATAATTATATCTATGCGAGTGCACGTATGTACGTACCGGTAAAACGTCGTGTGTGCACGAAATTATGTACGATAAAATGAGATTCGTGCGTTGCTGCCTGCGTACGGCCGACTGACGTGACCGGTGTCATTAACCGGCGTCTTGGCTTCGCTACATTAGCCCTTTGCGTCCGAAACTTTAGTGGATTTCTTGAGCCGCTTACCCGGCTTTCTCGGGCGACGACGGCGTCCAGGAGTCCGAAGAAAAAACTAATCTGTGTGCTGCGGCATGGTACGCGAAATATAATCAGTGTGTGTTGTGCTTTTATTTCGTGTCTCGAGGAAATGAGATTTGATGACTGTGAACAACGTAAACAGCAACGCGGAGTAGGAAGGTCACTCGCGGCGATAGAACCATCTGCGACGGGTGTATTTCTTTGACCGTGACGTTCTCTTCTGACGTTGTGTTCTCTATCGTTTTAATTCCGAAGAAAATCTCGACATCGTTTGCGATTAAATCAAATAATCCGTAGAATGTAGAACTCTCAAAAAGAAAACCCTATGGGCGGTAGGAGTGGCTGAACTCATATCGTATACGGTTAGGTTTACATTTCTCGGATGGTTTGCCGTGCATCGGGTGCATGGCATGTCAACGATAAATATTTAAACAGTGGAATAGTTGGAAAATGTTCACTATATTTTCGAAAAAAAAAAAAAAAAACCACTAAAACCTTGATGAAATCATTAAAATTGTGTACAAGCATTCTACTGGTATGGTCGACATGTATAAATAAACTGAGTACGGTCAAGTCAAAAAGGTAAAAATATTACTCTATGTTTACAGTTTTTGAATTTGTAGTCCGTCATTATTTTTCATTACGTTTGTTGTACGCGAAACCGAAACATTGCTCATTAAGTTCGAACGAATTAATTCCAATGGCTTGCCAGTATTACATTTATAAACGCCTAGACGAATACTAACTGCACTGGGTTATGCGAATCAAAAATGTCCTTCAAAACGAAATATTGTTACGGACTATTGACAGCTGACGCGAATCGCGATGGTTAATAATGGATCGTGGAAAATGATTAACCGACCGATATTAAACCGCTTGTACCCGACGAAATTTGTAATGGTTATTTTGTCTTGTACCGCAAAAAAAAAAACAAAATGAACGTCGATCCGGAATCAAAGTTTATTTCGTCCGGGTAAGTGTTTGCAAGTGAAAACGCAAAATCTTTCGGCCGCCCAAGTCGTACCGTAACCGTGCTGTTCACCGGAACCCGCCGGAGTCACTCGAACGCGGCAGAAATCAATCCGTGTAAAGCCCAATGACGTGACATTCGGTTTTCGGTGCAACCGTTCGCGCGCAAAAAGCGTAATAACATAGGTGCCTACGAAAACGTGCGTTACTTGTGCTCGCGAATTTAATTGGTGTGTACACAAACGCGTTGTTTCGGACGACATCGCGTAGCGAATGAAAAACGTTCCCGAAACGGACAGGACGTGACGGTGCCGCGCGAGAAAAATGTAAAATGTTGTTCGAGTCGAAAAAAAAATCGTAACACGCACGCAAATCGAATCGGACCACCTCGAGCGGTGCGAACGAATACTCGTGTAACGCAGAAGCAATTCTCAAACCGTAATGCATTGTTGCGGGCAGACGTGCAATACGTGTTTGCTTAAAAACCGTGTACTGGTGAAACCGTCATCATCGTCAACGTTACTGGAGTTAACAATCGTACCTACATCGTACCCCCGTGCCGCCGGCAAAAAAATTATCGTTCTCAATACTACCGTCGTCGGGGGCGGATTTAAGGCACTGCGAACTATGCGGCCGCGTAGGGCGGCAAATTTTGGAGGACGACAAAACTATGTTGAAAATTTATTTTGGTTTTGTAAAATTAGGTACATCATTTTTAAAATTGTATTTATCACTTCAAAATCTTGAAATTGTGGATTTTGTATTTGTTTATTTTTAGCAAAATAATATTTATATTTTCCCAGGAACTCGTCTACGACAACGGCGATAGTACTGTATTATATCTTTTTGTGTAAGAAATGTCTCGTAATACTATAATAAGCGAAAATTGCATATTAGGTAGGTATTGAAAAAATTAATTCATTTGAGGATATTTTATTAAAGAGGTAGTAAGTTTTTTTTTAGATAGGGGCGGCAAATTTAATTTGGCATAGGGGCGGACAATTGTTAAATCCGCCCCTGACCGTCGTGGTCAGTAAACAATAATAATAATAATAATAGCAACAACGTCTTACACGCCGACGTTCTCTCCGGCACCGTGGGCTATCCGGACGTGGTGCCCATAGGCGTGCGCAGAGAAGAGAATGGTACTCGCTGAACAGGAATGAACGATCAATTTTTGTTTAGCGATTGGAAACGATGTGTTTTACACTCTTTTTTTTTTTTTCTGTACAAGTACAATGTTATTGAAATACAAATATACTGTGAAATTGCAATCATCATACTAATTCAGTACTCGAACAAACGATATACCTGTATAAAATAAAATTACCTTAATCATTAAAACTAATTGAAATCACTAATAACCAAAATAATATTTATTTGTACAACCTATAGTGTAATTGAATAACTGATATGGGGTAGCACTACGTATACCTAAATATATATTCTGTCCTCCCCTCCCAGACAGCAAGATATCGGTACCTACCTCTGTGCTGCCGGTTCGAGCTCGTGCGATTGCACGCATCGCGTTCGGAGCATAATTCGATTCGTCCGCAAGAAAATCGGTTTTATCTCCGCGTGCACATACGTGCACATCACTGTACGTTCGCGTAACCGTGCCCTTGACTCATTTCCAGCCATCACAACGTTATAATGAGATGGTGCAGAAACGCGGTAGTGGTCGTTGACTCGTCGTCGTGAAACGAAATAATAATAATAATAATAATGATAATGAAAAACATTATTCTTAGTTTCGCGTGCTCTATACAAAACGTATTCGCTGGTCACCGAGTTCTGTAAGTGAATGGCGCAGAAAACGACGATTCCGCGAATTCTCTGTTTGGGAAACAATCGAAGTTATGGAAAAATAATTTTTTTTCAGATTTCCTTACAGCTCATATGACTTCAGACTAATAAAATATCTTATAAGCCGAATAAATTTACAATCGATATTCACCACATTATTTTAATGCTCATGTAGGTTGGTTGTTGTTCCGTGATTAAAATAAAAATGTGGTGCGATTGATTTTAAAACGCTTAAAATAACACTATTAACCATAGGGAAATTTATAAAATAACGACACTTGTGAGAGTAATTGACTCGACTGAAATTGACGGTTAGCAAAATTATTAATAAAACAAAGTTTTATAAATTCAACTACATGTATCTCAGTCTTAGAGTTACATTGTTAGAAAACATAAAATGCATAAGAATTCTTATAAGATATATGAATTCAATTTTTTTTTCCGTACGCCGCGATATTACGAGTATGCGTATGCGTAGTGGCTTTTACGACTCGCATTCAATCGTGATATACGATTGTATTGTAATTATTAATAAGATAAATTATTATAAAACAGTTTGACGTGTTACCCGGTGAAAGGTGGAGAATCACTGTAAAAAATCAATCGCTTTAAAGGACACAATTTTCAGGGTTGGTATTATACAGCTATTTGTTATATTGACAAATTACAAAACGTAATACTATATTTTTAGAATTTAATAGCGCAATTATTTTTTATTTATTTCATAGAGAGTGGGCCGTGGCCCAAAGTTTAATACTATAATGGAATTATTCAACAGTAAGAAGAACGTCTTAGATGCATTATATTAACAAAAACAGATAAACGGGTATTCATTAGCAACGCGCATCATCCTGAATTCATTTACAACATTGGCTTATTACGAAAATAATTAGTGGTGCACAGTGGGTATGGACGTTCTCGCGGGGGAGGTATAGACTCCCCCAAGGTTCTTTATTTTCTTACACCTAAGTAATACACGGTTTTTTATTATATGAATATTTTTTTATTATAACAAGGTCCCCGAATTCGAATACTGGTTCTGACTTCAATATTTTATTATAACCCAATGTTTGTTGTCATGGTAAACAAAAACTATTAATATAATTTCAATTAATTTCTCATAATATTTGTGAAAATCGTACTTTTTTATTTTGATTTAAACAATATTTACTATATTAATATAAAAATATATTTTATATTAACATGAAAAGTATTACAGTTAACGTTGATGGCAAGAAGGTCCCTTGGTTGATCATTTCGAAAACTTAATTTAACAGATTAAATAAATTGGCAAGCGACGCAGATGCTGACGGGAAAGCTAAACAAATAGATAAACGAAATGAACCGATCATTAAAGCAACAAAAAGAAAGAAATACAACACCAGGCACGATTTAGAACTATATTTCGTGGAAAAGGTGGGGGCGTTGGAAGAGTTGGAAAACCATAATAAAGTTATTGAAATGCTGCAATTAATTGAATGGTCCAAGAAAGATTCGACAAAAATGATACAAAGTGAAGTGCTGAAAATGCAGTTATAAATATTAATTTAAAATATATATTGATCAAAGTGCAATCCTCTTTATTAATTTTTTATTTCATTTGTGTCTACATCTTTATATCTACATTACATCTATATTCCATTCATAATCGTGTAGCTGAATTTATATTTAATATTTGAGCGTTGGTTATAAATTAAAGGTACACGAAGAAAGAGCTTTACAAATAGAGTTGAACACATCAGAGAGAAAGAAAACTCAAGAAAATTAACGTTTATTCAAAATGGAACAAAACGCAGAAGTGGAAAAATACAGGAAAGATCAACTGAAACAGAAAAAAGACAAGCTAAAATAAAATTAACACTGAATAAACCAACAAAACTGAAAGAAATGAAACCAAGCATAATATAAATGTTTCAAAAGCCGGTCCCACACTACTCGTGAACCTACTTGACGAGCATCGTAATTGCGTATGTTCGCCAAATATTTTAAATCGACGATTTTGTTGCTCCTACACTACTCGTACACTTGGCGATCAAGAAACGCGATAATTTATCATTTCTTTGACTCGTGTCACATTTACCGACAACCGATGGGAAACGCTTAGCGGCTCGGCGAATAAAAATAATTGCCATACTTGACAATTAAACATCTCTGTCGCTGCTGTCAGCTCTTATGAATAAAAAATAAAGGTGCCTTAACAGCTATAATAATAAATAAATAAATAAATAATTTCCATAATAATCAAGTATAATAAATGGAAGAATAAATAATAAAAAATGTGTGGGCCACACGGCACACAAATAATACAATAATAATAAGTAAATAATAAATAATTAGCCTTTAGGGGCTAGGCCCGTCGGCCTTTACACACAATGAAACGAATATGGTCGACCAATACTCACATGTGACTGTGATTGATGGCGGATTTCATCCCAACGCGACCGCACAAGTCTGTGACTCAACAAGCGCCTACGACGGCACACCGCAGTGTATAAATAAAATAATAAGTCACAGAACTTGATGCGTGCGACCACCCAAACACAGTCACCAACGAAGACGAAACTTTTCTGCAGCCCCGAACGAAGACACAAACGACAAAACCACGTTATTCACAGGGCGACCGCTGGTAAAACTAAAAAACAATAACAGTTAGCACGCTTGACAATATCTGATTGCCTCGAACGATACTTTACCAGACGGTCGATTCACAAAACGAAAAGGTGACGACAACGCGGTTTCACAAAAAAATGGCTGCAGACACGGGAACACGAACACTTGAATAGGTGTGCACACCACGAAAACGAAAAGACGAGAGAGCAACGGTGCCGACGACATTCACCATGGATTCTCAGGCCACCGGACACCAGAATGAAGATAAAATGCCTCACAATGCCACCGCACAAAACTGAAAAATACACGAACTTAATGAAACTCGTGGCACTGAGAGTATGACTTTAACTTTTACCGAACAACAATATCGAAAAATTCGAAAACGTGCAATAACGAATACATTTTCATGAAACTGACGCATTTGACGATTATTCACCGAGTACAAGATTCGTGTGAGACTGGCTTAAAGATTTTATCATTTATTCTACATAGTAGAGAGCAGATAAGAGAAAAGACAGTTATTTGAGAAATTTACGGAGTAAGCACAGAAAAACTATGGAAGCCAAACCAGATCAAATTTAAAATCAAATTTTAGGGAGGATATTTGAAAAAAAACAATATAAATAAACATACAAGGTTTGACACAAAATTAATGCGTCGTCTTTATTTCGGGTGCGACTGAACGTCATAAACTAACTGGACCGGCTCAGTTAGATGATCTAGGCTTTCTAGCGTTTTGTGCACCAGTCACACCCAAACTTTTGGAGTGTGCATACGAGTGATTTCGTGAACCACTAGCATGGGCGTTCTCACGGGTGGGGATATGGGAGATAGACCCCCCAAGGTTCTTTATTTTTTTTAAATATAGGTAATACACGTTTTATCTACTTTTGATATGTGTTTCCAATATTGAATAGTTATTATTTTTTTTTTTGCTTACGGCTTATTTTGTAACCATTTTTTTCATCCCCCTCCATTGAAATATACTGAGAACGTCTCTGACAGGCGTTGGGTTATGTGAATGTGAATGAAAACTTGGGATCTTAAAGTTAAGTTGACTTAGAAGTTCTGGACAAGTTGGCATATCCACTGTCAGTTAAGTTTGTTAGTTCTGATACTGTAAATACTGGTCAATATAAAGCATTCTAGCAGCATAACATAAGAATTTATACTGGACTCCTTCGAACTGGTTGTAACTAGTGGCCCATTAGGGTTTGTATTGGGATTACAATGGACAACATAACACTCTAGAATAGATCTCAAAAATAACAAACAATTTAGGTTTTACAATTTATCAAGTTTTAAGTTAAAAAGTTTTAATTAAAAATTAAATTTTCGAGGATAAACTTATCAACGAAAATAGCCTAAACTGATATTTTTTTCATTATTATTTCTAAATTATAATATTATTATTATTTCCCGTTAGTATAAAATGTACATATACATATATTTTTTAATTAAATTAATTGAATGTATTGTATGTATTAGTTTACATAAATACGAACTCCGTGTACTGCGACGGCCTTCGCATGATATTATTAATATATTAATCGCACGCGGTAAGTAATTAAAAACGTTGGTCGATAGAGTCGTCGATACGGCCGTCTCGCCTGCGGAACAGATCGATTTCTGCACCGGCTTCGCGCAAATTTCTTTCTCTTCTCCTTGTCATGCGTATCGTGTGTGTGCACATAGTGTGCTGCAGATACCAGACTAAAAATGACGAGCAAACTCGAAAAAACCGCGTATTTGCATAAGGTTCCGCGTCAAATGGTCAGTTCGTGTTACCTGGTCCATACCGAACGGTCATCTCGTCCAGTCTCCTGCACTCGGCAAGGCGTCTTAAAAAGTCGCGGCCAATCACGAAATGTCCGCTGTGAACCGGTGCTATACGGTTATTTCTAAAATCATTATTCGTCACAACAGCTGATCCGAGTCCAAGGGGTTTGGTGAGTTACCACGCGAACATTGCACGTAAGCGGTTGCGTGATGCGTAAAGTTCCGACCCGAACAAAAATATACCGGTAATAAACGCATAGGTTCCTTCGCGAATAAATAAAAATACGAAAATTAGATTTCGTACTCGGCGATAGAACGAACAGAAAACGTAGTGTTGTTATTTGACGCGCCTCTGCAGAGGTACACGTATATATTGTATATTATCGTTCAGTATTCTACACTGGATTGAAAAATTGGACTGGACACGAGACTGTTATTTATGAAACACTATAAAAAAACAAATTCCAACCTCACCGGCTAAGTTCAAGTTCTCAGCCCAAAGTGATAATTAAAACGAGAAGGGAATCCGTATTTATTATAATTCTTAATCGTGTAGTAATTTACATAACGCATTAGTTGCATTTTTTTTTCCCCCCGTGTCGCAACTTACGTGCTAGTGTGTTTTTTCCTCGCCAGAACTTACTCGTGCACACACCCGCGGGTGATTTTTGACCGCTACACTTCGTGTGGCAACTTACATTGGACCGAATCCGTCCATTAAAATTATACGGAGCACACAGTTCAATGCATTCACGAGCGGTTCGTAACAGTTTACCAATCGTATCGTCTCCGTCGCACCTTTGGATGATAGTTTTCCAACGCGGCATTCGCTGTACGTAATTTATGCAGATCGGACACTAAAACTATCATAAAGTTCGGCGTCAACTCATTAAACATTACGAACATAATGTTATGTGTTGCAAACGATACATTTATGTGTACGTAATATCAACCGTGATTATCGGACCGAAAGATTATCCGTGAACTGAACGCGGCTGCCGGGTGCCATTGACCTCTTAATTAACGAAAACTACTGATTTTACGAGTCGAAAATTAAAAAGTAAGAACATAATAATAAAAAGTACATTCAACGCGCAGCACTCCTACTCGGGTAGTTGCACTTCACGGCTCAGTAATTAAAAACAAAACTGTCAAGCTCGTCTTTGCATTATAACGGTACCGTGCGTACGTACACATTATGGCTGCACATGATATGTATACGACACAGTCTAAGTGTTTTCGAACGGAAAAACCCGCCGCTGGACAATACCGCAAATGGATTGCTTTCGGAGGCGTTTTATCTTCTTACTCTACGGAAATCGGCGACATCCGTTCTCCGCTGAAATGCCGAATAATCAACACTCTGTGAGAAACGAGACTTGATCGAGCGACAAACTGTTGGTGATTTCGTTGTTTTATTTCATACAATTGCATTGACGAATGATGCATCCCGAGAATATAATCGATATTTGGGCTTTTAATGTCTGATTTACTTTATAACGTGAATTATTGAATGGTATTATTGAGTGTCTATACTTCTTAACGTTATTTACTGTACATCGTACAACACTTAAATCACAAGTGATTGAACGTTTCAATCGTTAAGCTGTAAATACGTCGTTATAGTTATTATGTTTCCGAATAATATAACCAATGAATAGCTATTACTTACACAATATCAATGCATTTTCTTGGAACAAAAAAAAAATTAAATATACATGTTTAATATACAATGTACATGAGCACGAACAGTTTACCTAGTTATAATTAGGTTTCGGGACGTAAGTATTATGTGTACATTTGCATATCTCAATTGGATTTGTTGAAGAAGAGCATAGTTAAATGTAAATATGTTGAGAAATACAGATAATCCATATGGAAATGGGTAAGATATGCACATAATAAATTTAATTTTTTTCTTCTTCGTGTTGTGATCATTCGTTAATGATTTTTACTCATATTTTGATTTTTTCCCCGTTTTCTTTAGTGGAAAAAGTAAATTTGTTGAAAAAATGATTGGTATAAAAAAACCCGACAGCAGCAAACCATAGAAATACTAATTATTTTGTGTACTTATTTTAACTCAAAACAAGCAATCTTTAAGTGAATAATTTACCAAGAGTATTTTTTTATTTATTTTTTCATAGGTATCGTATTTGAATCAAAACATTTTAACTAATTTATTTATTTCATGATAAAACAATAGAATTAAAAAAAATTAGTAAATTGTTAATTCTCGTGAACATACAAACAAATAGTTTATTTATAGAAATAAATAAATTAATACGTAACTTCGTATATAGCTGGTGATGACTTTTTTAATTCGAAACCGGTCGTGCATTACACTCATAAAAATATTCCAGGCTACGCATTTATTTATATTTTTATTCATTTATATTTATAAGCTATTAATTTATTTTATTGAAAACACAATTAATATTATATACATTTTCAGTATATATTTGTAATGTACGTTACAGTTAGTAAATATTATTTATTTTAATTCTACATATCTTTAAAAATGTATTGCAATTCGTGTCGCAGTGCTTTTATTCAGCAGTTTTCTAGAAATCCCTACCATAATTATAATAGAGGTCACCGACAGAGAAAAACAATATAAATATATTACAATAGTATGAAAATACTGTACCGAAATATCTACAGCGATACTACTCGATAATTTTGGACTCATTGGTTCGTTTTAACCCTTTCTAGACCAAACCTAGAAAAAAATCAAAAAATTTATAATTTTTTTTTTTTTTCATTTCCTTTTGTTTTCTTATTACATGAAAGGAAACGTTTTGAGAACACATAAAACATAAGTCCTTCGTCCTTTTTTTGTCATAGTAATAACAAGTCCCGTCAGTCGTTTAGGTGCATTTTTTTTTCAACGCTCAAGCAATGTAGTTTTTATCATAAATTTGAGGACAGCTCTGTATTTTGTTTCTAAAAAAAAAATATAAACAGTTAAATATTAAAACGAGTTATGAAAATATTAAAACTCGTTTCCACCGGGAAAATAATTAACGTTCGGTGGAAAAAAAAACTTATTATATTAATAATTCCCCGAAAAAAGTGCTGTAAGGTGATGACGAGTCGTATTCCCGAGCTGACAGAATATCCATTATTGTTACACAACATTGTACTGTCAAACTGTACCTGGAACTGTTGTTAGATTTCTTAAGCGATTAAGAGATATTAAATCGATGTCGTTGTACGTACACGCGATGTTTAACAGTTAACTGTCACCGTGATTAATCATACGTAACATTTTAATATTGTATTTATTCGCACGTTATCCATCCGAGGGTTGTTATAGGTTCGCATTATAACAGCGCGTCGTTAAACGCGCGTACGCGTACTGTCGGTGTAATTAACGTGCCATTGTTGTAATGGCAAACGTTGATTGTTTATATTACAACTATGATTAAAAAACAATTAACGAGCACGTCGGCGGCGGGGCCGGTTACTGCGAAATATCATTATTACATAGTACTGTGACCGCAATTATTATTGTATTATTGTTGTCGTGGTCGGCAGAAAAATATACCTCGTTTCCGATCGATCGAATCGTTGTACTACTCTTTCTCACTTCTTTCCACTCCCCTCACCACTTGACATTCTCACACTGTCTCTCTCTCTCTCTCTCTTGCACGCACGCACACACACACACACGCACGTGTGCATACGCTTACGTGTAGTTTTTTCTTTCTCCACTAATTATTTTAACGGCACGTGATTGTTTAACATTTTTTTTTTTTTTTTAACACTCGCGTGTAAGTCCGACGCTATAACGATTCAATATTTAACTTGAATACATTTTTCCTTTTCATAACGTCCGCAGTGTTTGCGTAGCACAATACACAACAAGTGTTGTTTGACTTGGTCCGTAGCCTTCCACTCGCTGATATAAACTGACCGTTAACGGTCAACGATTCCTTCTCCTGTTCTATTGGTTTTCCGCGAACAACAACGGTCGGCAACGTAGTTGGAAACCGAAACGACCGTTTAACGGACAAAAAACGGACGACGGTCCAGTCGTGTCATCTCGTCGCGACGGTGAAACGTCCAAATCCGACGATGTGATGAATTGCCATGTTGTATACACGTACACTGTATGCGTATACGCGCGATAACACACATGATGTAGGTGCGGAGGGTGGGTGGTTTCAGCACTCCCTCACCCATTGGAATTTCGGGAGACCGACTAAATGGATTGACTTTGATCAATATCAATAAAAAAATGATGTCGAAATAATCAATTCATTTTCCAAAAAAGCATCCAAAAGTACGCGATTAGATGACTGCCATCAATAATATAAATACCATAAACAATGCATTTTGAAGTTATAAAAAATAAATAAAAAATTATAACGTGTCGTATCACATTTGTAACATAAAACAGTTCATACAACCTTTTTTTTTTTTTTTTTTTTTTTTTTTGTGTTAAATCACGGCGCGGAAGAGGGGGGTACTACACCCATGGTTGGGTCGTCCTTCCCCCTCATCCTCCGTATCGTTTATTGTTTATTGAAGATAAACATTACATTTTTCAAGGTATTATATAAAAGCTGTGCACATACAAAAAAAAAATGTGCAAAAAATGAACAATATATGTTCATATATTTTACTCATTACCGGTAATAGACTAATTGGTCTATAAGATTTTGGTAGTGATAAATCTTTATCGGATCCTTTTGGAATTATCACTAGTTCTGCGTTTTTCCATGGTTGCGGGAATGTTCCATTTTTCATTGATTCGTTTATAATCAATGTTAGATCATCAGATATTTGATGCCATGCTTTTTTCAAAATTTTTCCAGTTAGGTTATCGTATCCTGGTGCTTTATTAGGGTTCATTCTCCAGAGTGCAATTTTCACTTCTTCTTTAGTGACATTACGCTCAAGTGTATAGTTCGTTCTTTCTATCACTATTCGGGAATCTTCTCCGTCGATTGTAGGTATTAATGTGTCTGTTATCTCTTTTAATGTTTCTCCGACGGTAGTGGTAAAGTTTCCGTCGGTTTTTCTCACCGAAGTTGGTACATGTTGTGTAATGGTACCCTTTTTAATCCATTTGAAGGTTTTCCCCCAAATGTCTTTATTTCCTTCGGTTGTAAATTCTTTCCATGATTTGAACTTCTCTTTTCGTAATTGACTAGTGTACTGGTTTCTGGCAAAATTATATGCTTGTCTATATTCTTCTGGATTATTACTGTTACATTTTTTAATGTACAGTCTTTGTTTTTTCCTCATATATCTTCTTTTTTCGTCCAATTCGGGTGTCCACCATTGAGGTTTAATCTTTAAATTTCTTTTAGTTTTTGGTATGGAGTTGTCGGCCGATACGATCAGATTTTTTGTTAATTGTTTGATCATATTGTTTATATCTCCTGTGATTTCATTTTTATTAGTCTCTTTCTGAAGGGTTTTTGTGAATATATCCCATTTTGCTTTTTTAACATTATATCTTTTTTGTCTCTGGTTTGTATTATTGTTTGCATTAGTGTTTGATTCTATGTGCAATGTAAAACTTATAATGTTATGGTCGCTTGTGGTTTGTTGTTCTATTACTTTCCATTCTTTTATACGATCTGTCAACAAGTTGGTTAATGTTATGTCGATCCAAGTGTTTCCTCTAGGTCCTAAGTAAGTAGGATTGTGTGGAATTTGGTTCTCTATTTTTAAATTTTCTCTTGTTATAAAATCTTCGACAAAAATTCCTCTGTGATCGGTGTTTTTGCTTCCCCACATTGTAGAGAACGCATTTACATCTGCACATATTATGATTGATTTGTCGAGACCTATTTTTTCTATGATGTTTGTTAATTCCGTGGTAAATCGAATAGTGGGTTCTCTGAATTGGAAGTACGCTGATATAAGTACGACGTTTGTTCCATTTATTCCGATATTGGCAATCGCGAAATGTTTATTCATATATTGTTGTAGTGCTACTATTTCTAATTTTGGGTTTAACACCACGATAGCTGTCCATGTAGTAATGCTTTCTCTACCCTTTATGTATTGTCCCTTGTGACATATAACTCTGAATGGATTAATTTCCAATCCAACGAGTTTATGATTTCTAGTGTAGGGTTCTTGTATTAGTATTATGTCTATTTTGTTAATGGTACTATAATGCAGGAGTTCGTCATTTACTATTTGACTCCTCGCTGCGTTTATTTGTATTATTTTTAAATTATTCATGATGAATTTGTGCCATAACTTGTCTTTCTGCACCTTTGTATAATTGCTCTCATGCGTGAGGGGCAACCAAGGTGATTCGATGGCTCATTTTTACCACAGTTCACACATTTTGGATTTAAACTACAGTTTTTCCAATCGTGGTTCTTTTCCTGTGTCGAACATATCATGCATGTCTGTATGTTAGTCGGGCAGTATTTTGCAATATGTCCATACCTTTGACATATGAAACACCTGGTAACTTGGTCATAGGGTAGGATTCTACAATACGACATACCGATGTAGAATCGTCCGTTGACAAGTTTTTTATATATGCTCGGGTGGACTTCCAGTAACCAGGATACTTTTCTGGAAGATATTTGTTCCTGGGGCGATCTTTTATTGATTGCATTATATTTTTCTTTGTCAGTATCTCTAAGTTCGGAGTTGAGGTTAATGAGATCCTCCACAACTTCTACTCCGGTTAACTCACTATCAACATTGTATACCAATAACTTTGGTTTCAATGTTTTTTGTTCAACTACCTCGAGATTACTTTTGAGCAAAGCTTCTCTTGTATTTCGATCGGCAGGTTTAATGTAAATGTCTCCTGTTCTTTTAATAGTATTTGTCATTACTATATTTGGTCTCAGATTATTTTTTAGTATCTCTGAATAAGCTTGTTTCTTTAGTTCCAGAGATGTCTTACTCCCTGTGTTCTTGACAATATATCCTAGTTCCGGTGTTTCATTTTTTGCTTTTTCAATAAGCTTTTTAGAACGTTGTTTTTTGTTAGTTTTTCTTGTAACTAAAACAAAACCATCTTCTTTATTATTATTCTCTGGTTCAACTCTACTTGGCGGTCTAGGTCTAGATCCCAAGCGGGATTTGATCGTCCGAGGTTCTGTATTTTTCACTTGTTTGGTTCTGTTAAGTTTCTCTATGGTATTCTTAAGATCCCTTGCTTCATCGCGTGAATTAGAGATGATGGATTCAATTTTATTAGAAATCAATGTTTCCATGTTTTTCTCCATTTGGTCGAATTTCATTTTTAGTATCTCTAAATCATCCGTTTCCTTTCTTATATTCTTCTGTTTTAGGTTTTCTAGATAAATTATTGATTCTCCAAGTTTTGCCATTGTAGTGTTATCAACTCCATGTTTATAAGTAATCTGATTGTGAAGGTCTTGCAGATTAGTTATAACTGTACAAATATTTATCATAGTATCGTTTGTCTCTTTAACGCATTTTGTGCATTTTTCGCAGCAATTTGATTTTAAAACTTCTCTTTGTTTTTGTTTTTGTTTTTCTCTTTCTCTTTCTGCTTCTCTTTCTTTTTCTTTTTCTTTTTCTTTTCGTTTTTCCAATTGTTGTTTTCTTATAGCGTTCTCAAGTGCCCGCTCAATTTCATTACCGGATTCACTATCCGACTCCGATTGTTGAGTAGGTACGGGTTCTTTGTTTTTCTTAATTGTTGTTGTCTTTCTGGGCTTTGTCACTTTTGACGTACCCTGTTTATCTCTTTCATCCATTTTCAATAGTTGCTTGTTGTGCTATAATGTTAAAATCCTCCAAACCCCATATACCAACCCTATCTGGACGGATTTAAGTTAATTTGTGGTTTCGGACTTTAAAATATTTCTTTATTGATTATGTTGTCGTCGTTAACAACCGAATTGTCGGGACTTAGAATTATTTCGGAATTAATCGAATACTTGTTGATTGCCTGTTAGCAACACGAAATATCTACGCGATTGTTATTTTTCGGACTTAGAAAAATTTTCGAAAAGATAATTATGACTTGTTGATTTCTAGTTAGCAACGTAGACCAACAACAGAAATATTAAAATTCGGACTTAGAAAAATTATCGAGACTAATAACCGGCTAGCAACGCGGGTTGCTAACGAGTTTGTTGATTCTCGACAAAAAACGAATTTTTTGTTTAAAAAAGTCAAATTTCGGATGTTTAAACCGCCCTCGAGGGTGCGTATTTAAGCCCACGGAGTTGAAACTAGTCTCAAACGGTAGGGGACAACCCTGGCTACCCTCCCTGTAAATTACGAGAGTAAAGGACCGTCCAGAGAGGAGTGATCCCCCTGTGAGTACCCGTAACTACGGAAAAATAAATCTCTGACCTGATGTATCCCTTATGTCGCCGTAACTTCTCAACCCTTGGTCCGATTTTCTTGGGATCTGTACAGGTGCACACGATTTCTCAAGACAAATCCTCCGGTATCTTCGGCGTAAAAAACTCTTCACTTTTTCCCGACGAAAAAGTCAATCTCGCGGGAGCTCATAAAAACACGTCTATTCGCAACGAATGTCAATAAAACAGTTCATACAACCTACAGATATCAGTAATTTATATATATATATATATGGATGTGTTATAGAAATAAATACAAATTAAATGTTAATTCAAACTACTATAAGACTTATTGTTGAAACCGTTTCGTAAAGATATCAAATTTCTGATAAAATTCTAAACTTTATTTAGCCTCCCCTCCCCCCAACTACCTCAACATTGAAAAATATCGGTTACGTCACTGTGACTTGTAAACCGTCGTCGTAGCTAATTGCGTTGTTCGCATTATCGTGTCGTATTGTGTGGCGCGCATGTCGTTACGCATTCGGGTAATACAATGACTTGTGGCGCGTAAGGCACACCGTACATTTTGCGGTCCGAAAACGATAACGGTACGTCTTCGCGTCGTCGCCTCCGTCGCAGAAGACTACCTTCACCTCTCCCCTCCTACATAACGCCGGGCCGGCCATTTAATTCGTCTTGTCCGTCACCCCGTTTTATGTCGAGCGTTATCTGAAAATCGCAACAGCAAAAAAACACGCATCGTTGTACACACCCACCCCATCAATTACTTATTGTGTCTACGGTACACCAACGCAGGTCGTATTTCGTCGAGACGTCAAAACATTGCGGCGCGCTCGCACATGTCCCGCAACGAACGATACAACTGCGGACAACAAAGAGAGAGTGAGAGGCGGAAAAAAAAACAAATACAAGTATTTATAGTAATGGCCTTTTTATTAGCTCCGTCTGTAATTTTTCCGTTTTTTCGTTAGTTATTTATTTTTTCTTACCTCCAACCCGCAATCCTTAGGACCGCCCGCGGACCACGAGCGTCCTAGACGTCCTTCTGGAACCCGTTCTCGAGGACCTTCGGTTCGGCTCCGTTATGCGGGTGGCCCACTCATGCACGTGATGCAATACGACTACGGCGGCGGATAGTCGAATTTGGCGCGTATTACCGAAGTGATTTATTTACACGCGCGACACGCGGTGCCGTCGAATAGCGATTTACGTCGCGATCATCCCGGTCGCGCCGAACTGCTGAAATCACCGTGTACCCTTCGTCGCGGCAACGTTTTCGTCATATCCGAACTACCCTCCACCCTTCTAACCGTAGTTTTAGTATAACGGCGGTTCACAAACTTTTTTTTTCCTCGAACAACCAGGAATGCCAATTTCAAGTCGCACCTCAAAATAAATCATTCATCGACTGTTGTGATTTGTTCGTTCTTGTCTTAGCACAATGTGCATTAGCCCATAATTATTAACAGCACTGTTTACGATCAATCAATGTTAACATGATATTATGTGCAATAGAGTTTCTCGACCTTATTAACGCTGCGACTCCAGGATTAAGTAAAACATAAAATCTAATTTAAGCTCTTTTTTTGGTTTACCACATATACAATTTATTATATCGTTAACCGTTAACGAAACAAATACACGAATTCTTTAAATGCTATTTGAATGAAATGAAGTTAATGGTATATTTATACAAACTTAGGTAGTATTCCGAATAATGGTATTCGGAATACTGTATTTAGAATACTTTTTAAACGTTGAATCATCTTTTTTTTATATAATTTCATTATTTTTCCGTCAAATCTTGCATAAGGTAATATACTTATTATTGTCGTAAATCATAAATTACCAAAATTATATAATACAGAAATACAATGCAATTATATTTATTTAAGCTACAATTTAAAATATTGCCCATGACATCTATAGTTTTTAAAGTATGAAAAATTTGTAGTATTTTAAACTATTCGGTATACTTTTGAAGTATTTTAAATAATGTTTTTCGAATTTGCGACGTCACGGAAACAATGCGAAAGCAGTTCCTGTAGCGCCGTCGATTCCAAACCGAAAAAAAAAATGTATTTCGAATACAATTGGTATTAAGCATTTGAATAGATATTCGAAATACTATTTTTGTAAGTATTCGTATTCGAGTGTTTATTATAAATACTTTTATGAAGTATTTTACTCAAGTACCTTTGTACTACAAACTAAAATTTTCGTTTTTATAATAATGGTTATGTATTAATTTTTTTATTTTCAATGTAAATAAAAGGTTGTTTTTGTACATCGGCGTTTTATTATTTCCGGCGTATGCGACTCTCAGGTAGAGAAAAGCTGGTATACAACATGCAATCTATGTTAACGTAATATTTTAACTTAAGGCTATACTAATGATGTCCCGGGTTCGATGAGTTCGATCGAGTTCGTTCGTGCGGTCAGTCAGATCCGATGCAGTTCGCGTACGCGTATTATACAACCTTTTGCGTCCCGCGAATTCCTGTACGAAAATAATCTTCGAAGCCACGGGGATACCCCTGTGGAGAGCCCCTCCCTTGAGCCTACGAACGGAAAAGTATTGTTTCGATTGCCGACTGCTTTTTACGCGTCTACTTCGATATAACGTCCGCGCATATCGTTGTTGAGACGGTAATGGTAACCGTACAGCACCAGGAGGACCACAGATGGTCTTAAGGACCGACTTTCGAACCGCGTCTATTCCGCGTTCCTTTTCTCCTTCCGCCACCTCTCCGATCCCGGTTGTTCGTCTACCGCAAGACATGACACGGTCACCAGCAGGTACAACAAGTGCGCTTGTATACATCTAACGCTTCTTTTTCACCTTTTCCGTTCAGCGTGTTTCTCCGTTGCACTCGGACGACGAGTGCTCGAGTCACAATCGACCGTAATTGCTGCTGCACCGGTCCCGTGTTCGAGAACAATATGCGAACAGATTGCATTGTACTGCCTACTGTGCTGCGCGACACGTTCACGTAATTGTTTTTCGACGGCTAGTTCGGACGCGTTTGCGACCAGCCGACAGTCGGCGTTTAGGCATTCTGACTCTGAACAATGTCCCCCGCCAAACGTTGACGGCCCGAATCAATGGGTTGCGTTACACACGCGCATCGTGCTTTCCCCACGGTTGCCGTACAATTATGATGCGAGCTGTGATTTCCCAGTCCGCCTCGGTGGCCTTTGGACGTTCGGTTTTTGTTGATCTTCCTTTATATTCACTTCGACGCCCGCGTGCGTCCATTAAGATTTGGACCATCGGCCGAGTATTGCACCGCGAACGCAACCTGCGAGCAGGTGTGCACGGATTTTTTCCGAACGGTTCGTTTCTACTCCGGTTTCGAACGTTCGACAGTTTTTCAACTTTTGATTCAGCATCTCGCACGTCGTTCAAAATACTGTTGTCGTACAATACGAAATATTGAAACGAACAACACCGCTTCTTTTTCCGGCGTTCCGGAACATGTTTTCACCGGTCATTAGCAAGCCTACGCGAACAAATCGCTCCCCGACCCGGTAATTTTAGGACGTAATCTTAATTCCGTTCACTTTCGCACTTATGAATGTTAGAGCGTGAGTAGGCAAGTTTATGCGGGTGAACAAACATAACGTAGACAATGACTTGCCCTCGCGAGCGTGTGTACATTCACCGGATCCAACCCGAGAACTCGTGTGCAAGTGTATTGATCACGGAGGTCGAAACTGACCCGGGTTGATCCTGCACGTCCTGCATGTTGCCGCGACCGTTTTCGTGGTCGTACGATGCGCGGGTCGTGTTTAAAGCGATTCTTCCGGCGAAACAATGACACGCGGTCGTCGCAGGGCCGATGAGAAGTTTTAAGGGCCCCGGGACTGATCGGTTCCAGGTTCCCTAACACTTCTTTGGCCAAGATGTACATACTTTAGTACAATAAAAATATTAAAAATTACATCTTATGCTACGGTGAATGACATTATAAAATAATTTTGAATAAAAAGCCGAGACGACGGCCCCTTTCGGAGGTACGGGCCCCGGAGCTCTAGGTCTCACTGCTTCACCCTGTCGTCGGTTCTGGGTCGCCGGCGAAGCCGTTTTTTCTCTTCGCTATCACTCCGCCGGCGTTATAATTCGCACGGAACCGCGTCGCGATGTACACGCGTACACAGAGCCTAACGATCTGATGTAAACATTTATTTTTTTTTCACTATCGTCACTTTTTTTTTTGTTTGTATCACTCGTATTTTTACCGTGCTCTCCGCAACGTTTGACAAAACGGATGTGATCTGAAAATACATGCGCACGCAGAACACCGTGCCTACGCGCGAAATCCCAAGTGTAACCGTCTAATTGGGTGTTCGAAACTATGACGAGGGGAGGGGATGAGGAGGGAGACGAAAACGGAACCAAAAACAAAAACGACCGATACTGTTACGTATATATATATATATATTTATAGATACAGACGATAATAGTAATTAGCGTTATGCGACGACAATAGAGCGTGGTAATGCGACCAACGCGGTCAGCCAAACGGAACGTCCGTGTACGCCGCTGCAACAGCATTACACGGCGTTGTGTGTATCCGCGTAGAATATACCTGTTGCAGGTGATAATGACATTGACATCGCCCTCGCTTTCCGCTAAGGTTCGTGGAACTCGGACGTGTCGAGAGAGAGAGAGAAAGAGAGAGGGATAGAGAGAAAAAGCTGTAATGCATAACACATTTTATAAGTTTACCATTAACATAACAATGATTGCGCGCCCGTACCCGTACGCGCGCGTGTACGTACACATATACTCGCATTATAACTATTACTGTTATCAATCATTAATCTTGCACGCGCGCAGCAATTTTTACTTCTCTCGGAATCGTCTGCGTCCCGTTCGGCTGAAGCGGTCTCTCGATCGAATTACCACCGTGTTCCGTCGTAGTGCCGTCCGCTGGGACCACGCGGTACAAACGCGAGTCGGAGACGTAGATCTAGGAAATTCGACGCCCGGGGCCCTTGCGGCAGGTACGGGGTGTGTTCGTGACCTAACTTTTCGTGAACTTAAAAGCGTCCCCTTATACCAACAGCGCCTGGGGCAAGTGTACCCTTACGCCCCGACCCACCTTAATATGACCGGCACTGCCGTCAACGGGTATGCGTCACCGTACGGGCAGGGCGAGTCCGTCACGGAAACCCGTCGGAAATGGAAAACGTATAATGAGTGACGGAAAAAACAAACTTCGTGGCGTGAACCTGCAGCTGTCGCTTTGAACGCGGAGGAAAACCGTGAAGGCGAAACCTCGACTTTTTGAACGCGTACAGTGTCAATACGGAGTGAGTGCCGCTGCAGCGTCCGCGTGCGATAACATTTCGCACCGAGTGTCGGAATAGAATGTGTCGTCGTTCCGATCGCAGCGGAAATTATTTTTTAGCGTATCGTGTTTGCGCGATTCGATCCGCTCGTTTTTGTGTAACGGTAAAATATTTCAAAATTTGAATACGAACAAAACATAATTAACGCAACGCGCCGCAACACTGCAGTCGGGCGTTGATTACTTTGCGTTCAAAGAGAGACATTTCGCGCATTTCTTCCTAACCAGTTTCATGTTTATTGATGAGCCCCGATAGCTGTGAACTCTAATGTCAATAACTGCGGTGATAACATAACTTCTTCCGTTCATTTGAAAAATAACATACGTGGTTAACACGTATTAATTCAAAAATGCATTTTCAATTTGATTTCCTGTCTTTAATGGCGTATCAAAAAATTAAATTAATAAATTAAATAAAAAAATTAAGCGATAAATAATTTACACACCAACTAACCCACGGGTACCTTCGTAACAAATGTCTTATAAACAATTTATTTGCAAAAAAAATTGATCAAATCGTCAAACGTTGCTTCATCGATTTTTATGTGATCAGAATAAGATACTAAATTAAAAAATAGTGATAGTTTTTGCTGCTATAACAAAAAACTAAAACTGTGTTTTCTTTTCGAAATTGTTTTGAAGACGTTTTTTTCTACCATTGAGTTTTTAAAAGAAATAATTGGAATAAGTATTACAAAAACAAAGAATAAAATGATTACAAACTATTAAAATTATATAAAATAAATCAAAGTCAAATCAAAAATCAAAATCAAATCAAAAAATATATTATTATTTTTGAGTTTATTCCAAACTAAAAATTATGCAAATTCCTAACTCTACTTATAAGTTACCATTGCGATACAACCCGTACATTTTACTTATTATACTTATATTTTAAAATTAATTTGTCATCAAACTAATGCTTTACTTACTGTACTTGTATCTTCATTGTATTATCACATTGCGTCCTTGGTCGTATAGGATTTGATTCGAACACAAAACACTTTACATCCGGCCACAAAGCGCACATACACATACAGGAAGTTTCTCTTCCGACGCGATGGTGGTTTGCCTGTAGTCTAGACTTAGGGTGACCATACGTCCCGTATTATACGGGATTGTCCCATTTTTCCACTTTGTGTCCCGATGTCCCGACAAAAGTTATACGGGACGCATTTTGTCCCGTATTTTCAAGTAGGTCCCGTATTAATCCCGTTTTTCTCTTTATTGTTAATTTATAATTTTTTTATTTATTTTTTATTCCACGATATTTTTGTATCACAATATTCAATAGAAAATATTTTAAATCTATGCTTATCAGCATTATTTTTAGATTCTTGTCTTGACAATAAATTATTATAAATAAAATGTATAATAATTAGAAAATAGTGAACTAATAATATCACATCATTATCGACAACGTTAAACCAACGGTTATAAAAAATACTAATGGTATAACGATAACATACAAAATGTTATTAATATTATTATATTGATGTGTGACGTCGTCTACTAAATAAGTACAATTCCATCCGCCACAACCAGTTTGTTGTCAAATATAATGCTTATTTTTATTTTATAATATCTATGTAAAATTATAAATATAATTTGTTATAATTATTTATACGTGAGTGTCGAATTCACGATGACATTCACAGTGTAGTCGTAGTCGTAGTAACGTAGTGAAGTGTGGTTTATTAAGTTTATTAAAAATTCAGTGTACCATAATACCTAATTTGTTTTCAAAATGCCCAAAAGACGATGCGTTTTTACTCCACAATTAAAATTAGAATTTCTTTTTTTACAAGATGCTGATGAAGTATGAAAATATTTTGTACCCTATGTAAGTCAGTGTTTTCTATAGAACGTGGTAGACGTTCAGACATAACACAACATGTTAAGAAATTAAAAAAACATTTACTGGCATTATCAGCTGCATTAAAACAAGAAAAGGTAACTTCTTTTTTTTTTTAAAAAAATGATCCTCAATAATCTCAAATGTGTGAGTCCACTGACGAAAGCAGACGTACTGCAGCACAAGAAAGGATACTCGCATTTCATACCGTGGTACACAATTACTCATTTCGATCAATGGACTGCACATCATCTTTTTTAAAACAAATTTATAATAAAAAAATTACTTGTGTGAGAACTAAGGCTGAATCGATTGTTTTAAATGTGTTAGCTCCTTTCGCCATGCAACAAATTTGTAAGGAAATAGAAAATATAAATTTTGCTTCAATTATGATAGATACTTATAATAATAAGAACCTAAAAATCGTACAAATTTTAATAATACGTCATTTCAAACCAAATTCGGGAATATAAATCAAAGTTTTTGAAGTAACAAATTAAAAAAGAGAAACAGCTAATATTTTATTAACTTATATAATTGAAAGTTTAAAAAAGCATAAGTTGTCAGATAAAATTGTTGCATTTTCTGGAGATAATTGCAATATTAACTTTAGAGGTGTTTTAAGAAAATAATCAAATAATGTGTTTTTCAATTTTAAATAACAATTTAAAAACGAATATTTTTGGAGTAGGTCATATTTTGCACAACGCAATGCAATCAAGTGCTGATGTGTTACCTGTTGATGTAAAAATCATAGTTAACAACATTTTTCAATTTTTTCATATCTATACAGTTGGAGTTGAACATTTGAAAGAGTTTTGTGATTATGCAAATTTTGAATATATGAATATTTTTGGAAGTGTAAAAACTCGTTGGCTATTCTTAATATCTGCAATAACAAAAATTATTGATATTTACCCGGGCTTAAAATCATACTTCGAAAAACAGGAAAAGTGTCCTACAATATTAAAATCGTTTTTTAATGATCCTATGTCTATAGTATGGTTTCATTTTTTGCAAAGCCAATTAAAGGTTGTCTGTGATACTGTAACAAAAATAGAAGGAGATAATATATCAGCCTGTGAAGTTGCAGAGGAATTAGAAATTTTAGTTGGAAAAATAAAAAATAGAAAAAATCTAAACTTCCTTACAACAAATATTTTATCGCTTTTATATGGTTAAAAAAACAATAATATGTACAATGAAAACTTATTCAAAAAAAGTACTGATCTATTTTATAATACTATTTTATCTTACGTAGAAAAATGGGGTTGCTACTTTGACCTGTTGAAAATATTTCGTTGGGTCTAACTAATTAACTGTCCTACTTGGGAACATGTTCAAAAATGAATTAAATTTCTTATGGAAAACAACTGAAACGATTCTAACATAAAATTAGAAGAAGATAATTTATTTGATGAATTCAGTCATGTAGAACAAATTTTTAAATCACGAATTCATGTATGGCAAAAAAATTCAGCTAAAGTAGAAATTAAGTGGTGTGAAATACATGAATACACTAAAGCTCATAGCATTGATACAACTAACATATCAAAAATTGTAGAATATTCTTTGGCAATTCCGAGTACAAATGCTGCAGTAGAACGGATTTTTTCCGCCATTAATGTGTTGTGGACAGATGAAAAAAAATCGATTTTTGGTTGAAACTATCAAATCAATTATAATTGTAAAAACTTATTTTGTAATGAGTTTTATAATATTGTATTAATAGAAACTAAGTTACTCGATGAAATCGGTTCAACACAAAAGTATACAAAACATAAAAGAAGAAATTTACCTGCCATCATCATCAAAATAATTTTTTTTTGGATTTTTGTGTACAAATTATACTTATTAATATTTTATTTGTATTTAAAAATTTTTATACAGCATACATTTAATTTTTTTTTTATATTACTATACTTAGTTAGAATTAGAATTTCCTTCTTTATTTTTTTTTTTAATTAAGTAATTTAGTGTCCCGTATTCTTATTTTATTTTGATGGTCACTCTATCTAGACTGTATTAACATACACATAAATATTTTGATGAGGTTTCGAGAGAAAAAAAAACTCGTTCGTGCTTATTTTGTATACTTAACAATATAGTAGATTTAATTGTTTCCGTACTATAATGAATTCTATATATGTATAAATAAACGATAATTCGATCAACAATAAATAGATAAGTTTCCAATTAAAAAAAAAAAAAAAAAAAACTATACGCTACACTCGAGCCTCTCTTGGTCCTACTCCGACTACTACTACTAAACGACGACGCTTAATTGTAAAACCGTACACGGAAAGAGTACGGAATACGAGTATTCGAGTATACTAAATCACGCGTTATCCTTCTCTTCTGCGAATCCCGGTAACAGAGGTCATGACTGCAAAATCGAGTGAACACTCGTAAGCTGCAAGCAATATGAGAGTGTTGATTGACCATGGTCGTATTATCGTTCTTTTGAATCTGAAAAACGATTTTCACTGTACTAACCGACATTTTAAAAATATTTTTATTATATCGATATTATAATCACTAGGGCTAGGATAGTATAGGATTTTGCATTTTTTTTTAGGATTTATAGGACATAGCTTTTCAAACACAAAATGTGATTTGATCATATACGAGTCCAAATATATAGTTTTTATTTTTCTTTTTTTTGCATTTTTTTGTACTTTTATGGATTTAGGGTCATTTTGTAGCATTTTTAGGTTATTTTTTCAATTTTACGGGCATTTTTTATACTTTTTTGAAATCTAGGTAATATTTTAATACATTTGTTTTTGAAAACTTGAAGGAGCTACTGATTGTCCAATGCAACAATCCAATTTAAACGTAATTTTCAGAATAAAAAAATATACGTATATATTTTTTATTTTACAGTATTTTTTGTTGATTTTTCAGAAAATTTCAAGCTGGCCATTGCATGATAAGTCCAAACTTCAAACTTTATTAATTTATTATTCATATCAAGAAAATCCTAAATTTAAATTTTTTTTGCTATTTTTTTATAACATTATAATTTAAATAATTTTGTATCCAAATATTAATTAATAAATAATAAATAATAATCAATAATTATAAATTATAATGCATTTTTATAAAAATTTTTATCTTTTGGGCATTTTTAAGGTCATTTTTAGGTTATTTTAAGGTAATTTTTTTAGGTAATTTTAAGGTTATTTTAATGTCATTTTTTTAGGTTTTTTGGGTCATTAAAATCCTAACCCTAATAATCACTAACAGTTTACGAACGGTAAAATATATGATTTATTCTACCGCGCTCAATTGATTGTTATTGATCAGTTATTGATCGCGAAAGGTTTGCTGTGGGCAGAATTCATTCGTACGCGATGCACGATCAACACAAGAGTTTCATCCACCCCCGGCTATTGTAGTAGAAGTTTCGCACTGAAAACATTATCGCACAGATGGATCTGAACTGTCAACCGTGCGAAAACGATTCGGACGAGATGAACAGAGTTACGGAGGCGACAGCTGCGGCATTCGAGTAGTAATTGTCGCACGTTTGCTCGTGAAACGTTCAGCGACAAGACTGATTGATATTGATGCGTTGACTGGTATACTATCGTTGACCAACAGCTCGCTAAAATAAGCCGCCCAACACGTTAGGTGCACCGGTCAGACGAACAGCAATGTCAAAAATGTATTCGAGTTTGTCGACTTATTAGCATAAGCGCAACGATCTGAATGCAAATCGGATACAACGCTTTTATCGCGTCGGACAGACGTTTCGATATAGATTTCAAATCCACGTAACGTGAGTTTTATCAACAAAAATTGACGTGCCGTCGTGCGGTTGAACGTTAAGTCTTAAAAACACAACAGGTGAAATATTGCGGCTGTTGCGACGTCACGTATTATAGGCGCATTAAAATTATATCACGTGAGAATCCCGTCATCGCGAAACGTAAAAGAACGTCGTAGAACAAATGGATTACTAAATGCTAGAAGGGCACATGTCCACATTTTATAATTTTTCAGGAGGGATGAAAAACTTAATATCTCTGGAAAAAATTGAAGAAAATAATTTAAATAATTCACAAAATATGATTTTATAATATACCAGTAAACTGGACATGTGTCCCGTTTGCACAAAACGATGTATTTGTCGAATCTAAACAAAAATCTGTAAAATTGTGATTTTATGAAAATTATGGACATGTGCCCTTCTTGCATTTAGCGATTCAAATGCATTCGATACAAATCAACCGTTGATGGTTCAATAAGATGTGTCACGCGGAAAACTACGTTTTTTAAAAAAAATACGCTGTAACTAAAGCGATGATTTAAGACCGTAGTCATTTGGTTTAATCCTGTTCGTTTCGAGTTCCTACGGAGTAAATCCTTAAGCACAGTTGTAGTGCAGGGAACTTACAACGTACATCGCGCCGGGATTTATCATGACTTATTTTCCTCGCGGTACTTCCATTTTTTTTTTTTTTTTGTATTCAATTTTAAGTAGACAGTGTGTAGTATTATGTTATGAAATATGATGTATGATGCGTAATAACATAATAAATTATATAACGTACAGATATTATCACTCGTAAGTTTCACATTAAGCGCTGGCGGTCGAGTCAAAAGCGGATAGCAAACGTGGAATCAGCGTTAATACTATACAACGACCAACAGTAATAATAACTAATAACTAACAGATTTATTTCCTTTGTCCGCGCGTCGAGCGTGATAGAACATTGTATATTATATTAATAACAGATAAAACAATTATAGTTACAGATCTAGTTTATAATATTCCTCGATGACAAACATTGGTAGTCTTTAATTGAGTTTCGACTCCGTATTATATTACACCAATAATTCGTTTCCAACGAAAACACTTCAAACCGTTATAAAAACAACGCAGGGAGTGCACAAAATTATGAAGTGATATCTACTTGCGCGGACATATCGATTGGATTTTTAAACAATTGTTGCAATTATCAATAAACGTTTTCTCATTAAAATTTAATCGTTCCGACAAAATGTATGTTCTTACAATGGTTACAAATAAATTGAAACAGAAATTCCCTCGTTACGAACAATAATTATTGTTCCGGTCTGTTATTATTATGTAATTATTAAGATTTACATTGTTTTGGCTTGTAAAAAAAAACTGCTATGACCGTGAGTGCATATCTGACGCGGCAAGTCCTAAACTAATAATAGAAGTACCTTGTACATGACACGTGATCTCTGCTGTCATTTCACACGATACTCCTTTAAGCTAGACTATTGTTTTACAACCGACACGATACTGTACGTTATACATCGATGTATTATATACATTAGATATGTGTGTGCGAGTGCGTGTATCGATTTCCACGAATAAAAACGGTATTAATGAAATTTAATTAAAAAGTATATTTTCTACGCAGTTTCTTAAACAGAACATTCGATTGGCGATATTTTGACGGACTGGTTATTCTGGCATAACATCACACTCGACGATGAACAAACAATCCTGCATATTGAAGTACCTGTATTCGTGAACTGCCACTAGCCAGGAAATACCTGTAAGCTCGATAGTCGAGAAGACTCAAATACTGCAGTGCGATTGAATCTAAGAATAATATTGTGGTAACCGTCGTAATTATTTATGTTATTTATCGTCCATTATCGACTATAACGAAGCTCGGCAACGAATGCGACGCAAACCTGACTTTCTTGTTTTTTTTTTTTTTTTTTAGGAGTTTTAGATTTTATACTCCCGTTAAATTGATAAATTCCTTCTGGAAATAAAATTACTTTTTCCAGTTGTTAGACATATTTGGATGTATACTACTTGGTCACAATTATATAATAAGTTATGTACCTAATAATTAATACTAATATTTAGTTTCGGTTTAACTCGATTAATAATTAAATAAATCAAAAATACATTTCTACCGGTTGTATGCACGTTTCGATGGATGAACATTAGTAAATTAAACATGTTTTATATTATTACATTTCAAGTGTAAAAAGTAAAAATCTTAAATATTTAATCTAATCCATTGGATTTTATCAATTAATTAAATTAGTTTAATTTAATACAGCCAAATAGAATTGAACGTGGATACATTTTCTAACTCGTACTGCGTGATTTAACTGTACACGATTACTTAGTTATTGTTAGTTATTGTTACCACAATATTTTTGTGATATTATATAACGGTGCTACTTGTTTGTTTTGTTTTTTTTTTTTATTTACTTAATTCTTTACGTAAACAAGAACTTATCATTTTTCTTTTTTGTGAGGGATGATTAATCTTTTCCAAAGTTATTGATGCTTAAATAATGTTCGACAAAGTGGTATTTATCATATATCTTAATTCGTGGCTATTGTAATACGATCTTGGAAGAAAGGAGTTGATATAGTCACTAAGTATATAATTGAATTGGTCAGCGATGTATCATCGCACACCCGTAGTCCGTCCCTTCGCAGTATATTTTTTGCTTCACGTGAAAAATAGTGGAACAATTCGAAAACGTTTAACGTTTTTTTTTTTTTTTTTTATCTCATAATGGATACAACGGTTATAAATTGTTGGACAGTTTATATATCAAACAGGCGAGACGGGTTACTTCAAAACTTTGAGTCCAGACCGTGCGCATTGTTGTTCTGGTATTAGTCTCGAGTTTTTTACACGATACGACGGAGGTATTATCATTATTGTATTACGTTAATATTTAATCGTGTACATTCGTACGCTTCAAAAGGTTGTTACTCGGGATTTCGTATTCGAAATCGTACGGGAAAGAAAAAATACACTCGTACGTCGTTACAGTTTATGACCAATAAAACGCAACAATAGCAAAAAATCACGAACTCCACGCGGAGGAGCACAGAGTTTTTTTTTTTTTTTTCCTCATTTTTTTCCCGTCCGCCGCGTGCTTTTACTTTCCTTTCTGTTCGTTTTTATTTATTTATATTTTTTTCGCCACTTTTTTCCACGCAACACGAATACTGCCGTTTGGAATGCCCGAACGCACGGAGAAAAAATAAACAAAGGTTCACCGAAACGAGAGGGTGTGTTACCCTTTTTTCTTCCTCTCCTCTCTCGCACCGGAACACCATCGTCGTCGTGTGCAACGTATACGATGCAGTATATATTATATGTCCGATATTATTTTTCGAAAGTGTCACCGTTTCGTTTACACGTGTTCGACGTTACACGGCGAGCGCGTTAAATGAATTATGGAGCTATGCGTTCACGGATTTCCGAGAATCTAACATTATCATCATTCGACCAAGCCGTGAAGGAATGACCTTTTTTTTTTTCTTTTCGCCCGAAATTCATGGAACACTCGTTAAATGTAGTTAATGACTACGCGAAACTCCCACGGGAGAAACACATTGACAACATTCGACCGCGGGCACCGTTCGAACCGTCATAGTTCGACCACGTCCAACCAAATGTATAGGAGAAAACGATCGGAATACAAAGAAACGTGATGGGGGAGACCACCCCGTCCGAAAGAGAAAAAAAAACCTCTCGTACATAAAATATTGTCGTTTAACGAATACCATTTTGTCGAGCAACTGGTAACCGTGTGACAAGTGAGTTATAATAAAAAATATATCTTTTTTTTTTTAATCCTTTAATTTTAAACGGACCCAGTCGCAATACATTTGTATAATACAAATATTTTAAAATTGTAATCGCACAATTTTTAAGAATTCAACAGGAGTATAGTAAAATAAATACATTATGTTACATAAATAAATAAATAAACACGAATACATTTTTGTTTCATAAGCTGATGGTATTGCTATGTGCGGGAGAAGCTGAAGCGTGATTTATTTGTTTCTTTTCGTGGAAATATATAAAAAATTTTAGTAGACTTAATCCTATGACGAGGGACATGCAAGTCTCGGGAAATAAAAATTTCGAGACAATCGATGTAATTACAAGTTTGAATGAAATATCATGCCATTCGTTTTCCTTCTTGAGACCAACAATGTCGAACAAATTTAACAATGGCTGATGAGGAGAGTTCGACTCGCACTCAAAGCCATAAAGCGGTGATAACGATTTTTGACATTGCCTAAACATTTAATATTTTAAGCGTATTGTGACCAAACAACAGAATATTGTATTTGTTATCATTTAACTCGAACCTAAGTAGTAACGCATAATGTTTTTAAATCAACATGATGAGTGAAGTATCTATAATTCCTAACAATTAGTGCCTAAAATAATCATCGACGATTTGGTAGTGGCGTACGAAATAAGTGTTTGCGAAAAAAAAATGACAATCTAAGTCGTATACGTTTATTATTGTTTATAATTGACAACAAGAGTACATACGATTTTCTCGTTTATCCGAGCACTTGCATTACTTTCAGAGGCGTCATTCAGGATGTCGCAGTGTACGTAATTATTACATACCTAAAATTTATCAAGATTGCATTTTGACGTGACTATAATGTCCCTGCGCCGGACAAAAATAATGAATTTTTTTTTTCGAATTGATCTTATTGGTCAGGCATCGGCATCTACGGTCGTAAGCTGTATTAGGTATGTTACGATTGCGCCGACCGTGGACTACGATAACGTCATATCGATTTATGTTTTCTATGGTGTGTAACATCCCCTTCCCCCATCTAATCAAACGCCAGATTGACAGTACGTCACTGCAGTGTTCAACATGAGAAATGCGGAAGATAACTTAAAAAATAGATTTAATACTGTTGTTAAACAGTACCACGTGGTATTACGGTCAGTCGTCAACGATCGATGCAGTTAACATTATTAACATAAATATTCGAATATTTCGACACACATCGAGAGCGCGACTGTCCCATAGGTATCAACGATTAAGTTGCTCACGTCGAAAAAATTAAAACAATTTAAGTACATACATATTTGTACTAGGTACACCGTGCACAAAGTACATGCGTATAAGACGATCAGATCAATAAAGATTCTAAAGATTTAATTTTTCGAACGTAGCCGGGAAAAAAATGTTTTTGTAATTATTCCCCAGTACAATATACGACGCGTTGCCGAAAATCGTTTTGGCCTGCCCGTTTATTAGCGTAGGTACCTTTCAAAAAGTTGAAACGACGCCCCTGATTGCTGTTATGAATAATATCACGCAATTAACCTATAAAATTCGACCGGAACGATTCAATCGTCGAAACGAACGACCCGACATCGTATTATTTATGTTTTCTCGTCGCGGCATAACAACCGAACCGGTCGTTTATTGAAAACAGTAGCTGCGCGGAAATATTCAAACACACGCGCACACATGTATGTATATATTATAACCGGGTCACGTTATCGATGGGTCTGTCTACTTCGCGCGTTTGACGGCTTCGCCTTGCGCATTTCGACGTATTTTAAATACGATCGGTCGTCCGACGAACGGAACGGGCGCGAAAAACGTTCGTAATTTTCATAACGAGATCCGCAGACCGGTGCACGTGTACGTAAAATCACTGCGGGCAAACGTCTACGTATCGGCTCCGCCACATTATAATTCGGCGCGAACGTACATTACAATACAACAAGCGCATCTCTGTTGTTTCGTCCTCGACCGACGCCGACGGAGAAACGATTACGTATGTAATTCTCGTTCGTTCGCACCGTTCGCCCGAACGGTACTGCGGGGAGACTTGTGCAGCGCGCCTTTAGCGTACGATTGCACGCGATTGGAAAGTAATAATAGTAGTAATAATAACAATAATAATGATAATAACATTAATTGTACGTTGTACAAGAAACACTTAACGTTGCGGACCCCCAAAACGTTGCAGGGACTATACGCGCAGACATTTATTTCGTTTCGTTCGCAGGCGCGATTAGGTGGCGGCCACGGGGGTTGCTTAGCGCCTACAAACATATGTATAGCCTCCACAAATATCTACCTAGGTATCTATTTCCCCGTAACAGGTACGGACACAAATCGAAAAGTAAGTAATTTCCCGAAGCGATATCGGGAAAAATAAATGTTAGTCCCATCGGAAATAACACCCCAGTTGCGTCTACGGTTTTGTTCAAGATCGACCGCGTACTAGGGGTGCTCTTAATGCGGCTACGCAGATTGCGGTAACGAATCCCTCTGCCGGACGCCACGAATGAAAACTTGTCGCGATCGGTACACCCGGTGACGCAACTTGAAGCTATATGCGTGTAGACCGTAACGATAATGAAATTTTTGTGTTGGACCATTGTCCTATAGGCAGTACCCAGATCTCGGGATCTACGAAGTCTCATGAGTCCGGTTGCGAATAACGACGAACGCCCCTTGATAGAAAAAAAAAAAAATGCTTTTTGTAAAAGTAACTTCTTTTTTTTTCCGTTTTTGTGCACCATTTTCAAACATATTTTAAGACTTTTCGATTTATAAATTCACTGTTAATTGTTGTTTAACGAAATACAACGAATAAATAAAAAAAAAAAAAAAACGAACAGGAAAGAAAAAATAACGAAACGGACCATTTAAATTTTAGAGGCCATTTGGAGCTTGAGGCCCCGGTACATGATTACCGTGATACTGGTTCTGTCTATGTTACTGACCGTTTGGTAAAAGTATTACGTTTTGTCGGCCGTTCAGACGGGCGTTTCTTACAAGCGGTTCTATAATAAATTGATATTTATTAGCTGTTTACGGTATTATAACCTGAATCATTTTTTCCTTAAAATTTTTTTTTCACATAGATTTATCTTAAATACGTATACTTTTCCACGAAAAAGTACTAAGTTTTATTATACATATCGTTTATGATTTTTTTTTTAATAACTCTTTCGGGATTGCTAAAAACTGTGGATGTAAAAACAATAATTATACCATCTATTAGACTATATATTTGTTATTATATCGTTTGGAAAACACTATCGTTTCTTTTCAACGGTTTAACATTTCGAACTTTGTAAATGTGTCCGTAAATCCGTTGCGATTGTTATCATAAAAATATAGTTTTTAAAAAGAAAAACCACTTCCAAACAGTTATATACATTGTACAAAATAAATAATGGATTGGATATAACGATGGAAAGCAAAACTATTTGAAAATTTAATATTTTTCATCCGAGTAATATAATTACTCCAATATTTCAAAATTAACGTATTTCGATTCGATTTACGAAGCATTGAGTCATAACAAAATATTATCTCTAAATCATACATGTTTTTAATTAATTTAACTTAATAGTCTTAGAATTTGTAAACCTATCATTTAAACCCCGACCGGAGTGAATATTTCTCATTAATTGAAATGTTGAAATGTTTACATTAATTTTGTTTTTTTTTTGTTTTTAATAGAGCAGTAGTATGTACGGAATATTTAACGTAGTATAATATTTAAAGTAGTATAACTGTTGTGCAAACACAGAAAAATGAAACGATTAATACGTTTAAGCAAACACCAAGCGATCATACGACAAATACTTTAAATAACTTATACTATCTAAGTTACATTTTGTACGGGACGTAGACACTCAAAAACAAATAGAGTTAAAAAAAATAACAAACTTTTTAATTTCTTAACACTTAGAATATACGTATTTTATACAACTTTCAGCTCCTGCCTGCGTGAAACGGTAGATCGGACCTTGACCACACACATGTACACACATTTTACCAGCCGGCGATGACCATTCTCCTATTATTTCCTAATTACATTTCTCTGTCTCGATTGATTCGCTTCACTGAACCGTTTAATAAATAAAAATTATGTCTTCACAATTATTGTATGTGTTTTTCTTATGCACGCTAAAGTTGCTTTTCGTCGCTAAATTATTGTAATATGTTGATCGTCAAATCTTTTGCTAATTGTGAAAATAAATTATATATTTATATATCCACAACTGTACAATTACGAAATGAGACGAGTGACCTACGCTAGAGCCATTAACCGAATGCCATTTTTTAAGTGTTTGCTGTGAATTACGAACATAACATAATACAACTATAAATATAAAATATTTATTTAGACGGCCGTTTTTAATCGTTTAATAGTTTACAAATATTACAGTACCACCATGGTCGTCTGCGGTATAATTACCTAGGAGGAACGTAATGGAATCAAACACCACAAACTAAAAAACATGCCGAAATCATATGCTAATTTAGGTATGAATGAATAAAAACTGAAGTCTTCGCGGTTGTTCAGTTGCAAACCTTATTATTAACTGTTCAATGCTTATTTATTTCTGCTACTAACTCTTTCACGCTTAACGTACACAGATCGTTTAATCGGTGTTTATTTGATCATAGATCAAAGCCAAGTTTTAACCCTTCGTAAAGTACTAAATTAATTTTCAGCAGTACAACTTGTTGCTGACAAAGATGGTTAATGTCTAATGCGATTGTAATGGAAGGGGAAAATATTTTGCTTTGTTCTAGTAAATCTTTCGTTCCATACTTTGACAGTCTTTTTTGTTTTATCCATAAACTATACCAACTTTCACTTTTAACCAACAAATTTTCGATATTAGTTATGCTTTCAGTACACTCTTGTTTTTTCATTTTTATAAATAACCCAGGACGTAGGTATTGCAGTGAAAAAGCAAAACTGTTATTTTTTTTTTTCAAATCTTTCTTTCGTAGACTGAATTATTGAATCAAGGTGTGGTATAATAACTGATACTTGATAATAGTCTTTGGCATATTCGCACGGTTAATTGTTTCCAGTAATTCTAGGACAAGTGACAATAAATGGAAAACCGTCAAGTTTTAGTTTTCATGACATAATCGACATATCGCATTACTATTTGATTCAATAAAATATATAAATACAAATTATTTTAATAAAACCTCTACCTACGTAGTTATTCTAATTCGGATGATAACAGTTCATACGTCGACCCGGGTTCAAGTCTTATGCAATATTAACTCTTCTCTGTGGAACCGGCTGATTATTTTTGTCCGTAAATTATACTCGTAATACGTACTATGTAGTTCTCAAAATTTAATCCGAAATATTTAACACGGCTATGACCGGCAATTAATAAAACCGGTGTGATTTATGAAAACGTTATATAATATACCTATTACAAAGTATTGAAAAAAATATAATTATCCTCGATCCGTTGCCACCTTCCATTTAATAATATTTTAAAAGTAGGTAGGTGGTTCAGTATTACCTGCTAGTGTGTCGGGTTATTTCCATTATTATTTTCACGAGGAAGGTAGTTATTACTATAAATACATAACGTCAAAAACGGGTATTGGTTTTAAATGATATCTATTCACATTGTTCTCATCACTATATAATCTGTTTCCGGTAGAGGACGGAAATCGTACAGAAATTTGAAATTGAAATTCGCAAACAATGGGATTTGAATAGCCAATTACTATCACTTATTGTTTAAACAAACAGTCGCTGAACGGGTGATTTAATATTACGGGATATTATTTAATACGATTTATAGACTGACCTAATTGAAATATTATCAGATTTATTTTTTTTTATTAATTTTAACGCCAACTAAATAATACTAATATGTATCTATTGAAAGCCGGACACTTTTACTACATAAGTGTTAAAAAATAGGTACATATTAAAAATATACAATACTCGGTTTTTTTAAAAAAAATATACATTTGACCTTCTGTGACTTGCACTTGTTAAAACTGAAAATTCTGATTCCTATCTACATAATGATGCAATCAAAAATAATGTTGATTTAAGCATCATATAATAACAACATAATTAGCGCAGAGATATTAATTGTTTTTTTTTATATATTAATGCCTTTGTTATGTATGAATGACATAATTTAATAAATACGTTTTCGGTTATATGGCAACCAAATAAGATTTTATTAAAAAAAAGTTTATTATCAGATAATTTGTTTATCCTAACTATTTGTGGTGCAATTATGTAACTAATACATTTTACGTAAACTCAGGAACCGTTTGTTTATACGAATAATTTAATTTTCGTATCACTCAAAACCTCAAAAATGTTTGATTTCTGTATTCAACAGAAATATTTTGACCCATACATAATAACTGTCTATTTCACCGATTTTCAAACATTTTATTTACTCTATACATAATTAAATCAAAGGCAAATAAACGCAATATTTTACCCGATCTTTATATGTATGGATATTTGTCTATAATAACAAGAAAAACATAAATTCAATGCGTTTAAAAATAACTTATTAGTTATTATAACAAATTGTCAAATTTCCGATTAACTTTTTTTTTTTTTTGTTTTTTGTCCGTCAATAATTTCATTGACATGTAACACGATACATATATTTATAAGCATAGTAGATAATCCATTAAGTATAACCTGATATTTAAAATAATTAAATAATTAATTATTATAATAATTATAATCAGCGACCAGAGCATATTTTGTAACAAGTATTTATAAATTTATAAGTATCTTTTCAGACACCCTTTCAGATGAGGTCTGTGTAAAATATTTTTAATCATACCGATTGTTGAATTAATGCATGTTTCTGTTCAAATAAAAATTGTTGATGAAGTTATGTCAAAAATCAAAATAGGGACCAAATAATAATGAAAAAAAAATCTTAAGTCAATGGACCTCTCCCCCCTTGGATTCACCACTGACAAAAGGACTTACACGGTGACTTATAATTCGACTCTTTGTGCTAACGAAAACGATGCTCACATTAGAGAGCATAGTGGTCAGGAGATACTTCCTCGTTTATGGAGAGAAATAGAGTGAGAGAGAGGGGTAGGGCGATAAATGTTTATGCATATACACATGTGTTTATGTAACAAATTGAACGTAAAATTAAATTAAAATATAAATCCAACACAAAATACACTTCTCTGTAACACGCGTTTTGAATACCGCGTCCGAGCTGCATTACAATAACAATATAATGTTATGCGTGCATACGGTTTTATGTCCCGACGCGGCATTTAATGCGCGCACACGTGCAGTGGTCATTTTTATTTTTTTCGTTTGTCCAATTTCCCCCGTCTTTCCATTCGTCATGCGGTTCTAACGACCCCGCATAAACCTCAGCTTTTACGACCGTTGACTAGTGACAGCGGCAAACAAATATCTATGGCCGAACGCACATATGTGCGACGAGAACAAGCAACTGCGACTTGCGCAGAGCCAGGGCTGCTGTTAGGATGGGGGGGGGGAGTGATACGATACCCCGCATCTGCGAACGGCCTGTTTATGTGGTCGACAATCGTCGACGAACCCAGTACTATTAGCGTTTGTTCTGGAAAGCAATCGACAAATTTTTATATTTATAAACCAATCTCCCTCCAACAATGTTTGCTGGCACCGAAAAGTCGTGGATTGTGCAATGTCTGTGTCGCAGCACGTATTGACCGCAAGGTCTCGGTGACGTACGTGACATCGCCGTACAGTGCCGCGTGACCGAGGCGCCCGGGCCTAGGACGTCAGCGTTCGGAGGGCGACAAGGGGTTTTGCTTTTGTGGCAGGGATCGGAGTTAGGATGGAACATTGGTCAGGGCCTGTGGCTGCACTTGCCGCAAACCCGGCTCTGCGCGGATTCGTGCCGCCGTGTGCGTAACGAGAATCTCGTTGATTACGTCGATTTCCGTGTAATTGTTATCGATTGAGGTGCATGCGAACCGCTATGGTGAATCAATATTAATATAGAATATACCACACGCTATTTTCGACCAAGGACAAAGTATGTCACACGTTACGTATTCCGCAGGAAAGCCCGGAAACTCGCCTGAAACGGAACATTCCTTTTGTTCCACATGCGATAGCAGACGGTGTTCGCCGTATACGAGGCGCGTACACACGAACACGCGACGATACAACAAGCCGGGTTGCGCGGGTATCGCGGGCGGGACGTTACCCACTGCCGTCCGTCCGTGAGACACGATAACGCAATATTATGATATACATTATTATTATTATCATCAAGGCTGGGCATCATTGACGAGTTAAAAAGTTAAAGTTAAGTTGCATAACGAGTTACTTTTTTTCTTGAAAACAACTTTTGCCGTAACGATTTAATTTATTTTTATGACACATTAAGTTATTTTCTAGGCACGAACCGCATAGATTAATAATTATCGCGTCTCTAACAATCAAGAATCGCGATTTCATCGACTCTGTGTAAATGCCTGACGATTCATTTTTAATTACAAACCGACCGTATTTTTTAAATATAATAATAATCCGGGTTAGACTTTTATTTATCTATTTCTACACATAAACCGTTTGTTTGTTCTTTTTCAATTGATTTACGAGTGTTAACCATTTAATAGTTTTTAATCTGTATTATTTCATTATTCATTATTTATCATTAAACATCCGTTGATGTCCGGACCGTAATGTACATTTTATTTAAGTAGGTACCCGAAGCGATGTGCGTTATTTTTTAAACGTAAAGATCTATGTTATAATGTTATTATGCGTACAGTGATATTTGTTATGCTTCAATAAGAGCTTTGATGATTAGTGTTACGTGAAAAAAAAAAGTAACTTATTTTTTCCAATCAACTTGTAACTTTTTACGAACTAAGTAATAACAATATTTTTTAACTTTGAACTTAACTTAACGAGTTTAAAAAAAAAAAAAGAAAGCAGTTAACGTGCTTAGCCTTGATTATTATTATTCTTTTTTGACGGTGAACACGGTGCTCAGCGCTACGCGAACCGCCGGGCGCCGTGGGCGAGAGACTTGAATGCGTCGCGATGACGACGTCTGCCGTCGTTACCGCGGGATGTTACGACAACAGTCGGGCGACTATTTTTTTTATTTTTTGTTCTTCACGTGCCGAACACGATACGTCCAATACGGTCTCGTTGGAAAAACGCGACGCGAAACCGACACTTTTTTCACTTTTACCTTCGTTCGTCGTGACGTCATCGTGTGCGATCCTCTCGCAGACGTCCACATGCGCGCATATATCGGACCGTGGCGGTTCTCAAATCGTGCGCCGCGAGAGTAATCCGTTAACTAATCCACAGAGGACACAACCGAACTGAATCGAATTCGAACGTTTCCTATCGGATTATTGGATACGTAGATAAATTGTTTTCGCATACTTGCGTGGATCGTATGCGATCGTTGTTCAAGAATTTTCGCTCGAACAGACGCGCGCGCGTTCTCGTTTTCTCCCGTCAAACCAAATATTGTAGTGTATACACGGCAAACGAACCAAAAATAACAGCGTTCTGTTCACGTACATGAATAACACTTTTACATTACAGAATCGTAATTATATTGATATTTTAGTTCAATTACATTTTTTGTTACCGCATACGGAATCGTATGGAATCGAAAAGTCAGAAATCGAATCGTTGATACATGATTTGTCCTGGGCCGTGGTCATATACAAATTTTACTGATTTTCGGTGGTCAGGGGGGATCGTTAAATTATTATTAATAAATTCTTAAATTTTCCGCGGACGAAAAGAGTTTGAGAACTGCTCAAAAAATGTTACGTTAAGGTCGTCTGGCCGCGAGACGTTGTCGGTTACTTTCGAAATATTATACGAGTAATATATTACATTATTGTTTTCGGTATTGTTCGATTGTGTTATGCGCTGTATTGTTGCGGTTTTTCGGTCGTATAAACCGTCGTCGACGACTTTAATGTGCGCGCATGCAAAATTATAACGTACAACAAACCGGACGTATTATGATACATAACTAATAGATATTATTTCGTCCGATGGCAGAAGATATCCTTGAGCTCTAGCGGTCTTAGTTGGCCCGTTCGAAATCGGTTTGAAAATCAATAATCGTCCAGTGAATAATAAAAACTAGTGTTCTGATGAATATATGTTTTTTAACGATCTAATCATTTCAGCGAGTCTTCTATTTTTGAATATGTTCGAAATCGTTTATGAACAATGTAAATCGAAGTTTTGTAATCAGTCTTCAATATCTTCTAGAAAGGTGTTTTAACAAGAGGTTTATACTACTCAAATTCGAATTTAATATTTATTTAAACTAAATTTCGATTATAATAATACTTGATGTTAAAAAAATACCCTTGGGACACTGCTAATGAGCTTGCTCTATAGTGTGCATAATATATGTTCTCATTTTTTTTTCATTACTGGCAATTGTGTGACGATTTCAGGTAAAATAAAATATCAACACCACATTTATCAACAATATTGCTCTGAATAGATATCACTACGTCGTTTACACGCATCGCTTTACTAATTTTCAGGGCTTGGGATTTAAAACATTTAAAATCATTTTGAAAAGCACTTAAAAACATCATTATAAGCACTCAAATAAGCATTTAAAAAACTTAAATTAAATAAATATTAAAAAAAAAAGATTTAAAATAGGCCAATAAGCAAAAATTTCTAAATTTTCTTTTTACATGAACATAATGAAGTACTAGACATATTTTGAAACTGTGTTGAATATAAAATTAAAGATTACAAAAATTTTGCTCATTTTATAGCAAAGCAGTGATACATAACTTAAACAGTGTCCGGTCTATACTGTTCTATACTCGAACAAACAGTCTACGTGATTTCGTCGACGATTTGTGTGTGATTTTGTTAGCGTTCCACATCCGAGTGTTCTGAAAACATTGATGACGTTTCGTCATACGCAGTGACACGCAGCAACCGGGGTGGATGGTGATGTCTAACGTCAGGGTCCCAAGACTCGGAGGGGCCTCGTCGTAGACGTAGACGTAAGCTTGGAGGGTATTTTTACCGCGAAAGTTTCGAACCGTGCATTTGACGATAAAAAAATTGTAAGTAGTCTTTATTGAAAAAAAATGTGTCGTACCATTACTTCAATGGTTATAAGGGCCCCCGACTTACCTTACCGTCGGGGTCTCAAGTTCCTAGTTGTAACTAGGTAACTACTTACCAAGTAACTAGTCCGGGATCGTAGTTGCGCCACTGGTCACATGTTTACACGCGTATCGCCATGCGTCGGATTACGTGTCACTGTGTTGCACTGAGAACACGAGCGCGTACAGGTCCTTGTATTATGTAATTATATCGAAATCATAATTTACGAAGGTCGCCTTGCAAAAGACGTGGTAAGACCGGTGCCATGATAACGCGGTACGCGACAAATACAAGATTCATAGTAATAATAATAAGAATAAAACAGTTGCAATAAGAATAACAAAACACGAATAACACTTACGTTACGGTGAAAGCATCACCACGAGACGACAATGGCATTAGCCTTGAACGCGTAAAATCATTAAATGGCGTTTCGGTAATGTAAACGATAATTATTATTTCGGATCACCTTCGGCAGCGCTGACGTGCATCACCTGTAACACGTACGTAACACAATCACACATTCCGCCGGCGCATTATTCCCGACCACTCGCGGCCATCGGTGTGTTTCGATATACCATAATTATACATCGGCTCCCGCGTGAACCGTTACCGTTCTAGGACACGACGATGGTGCCTGGTAAAAAGACCCCGTGTCGTACCTACGTGCAGGGCACGAAATATTGCGGTTGTACAAATCCTGCATCACGGTGTATCTACCGTTTTATTTGCAAATCACTTTTCGTCGGTTAAAAATTATACGGAACTGACAATTTCTGTATCGAATTCGACTGATCTGTCGCATTGACTTTCTCTCAATCGTCCGTGCTGAAAACTGTTCACCACTGATCCCGTCGGTCCGACGAGAGATCCATCCGCAGTGTTGTTCCCAGGGGTGGATAAAAGGGGTAGAATGATATGGTGCTCGAATTTCCCTCTTCTCTACCTGTTTAAGATTACCTCAATTTTCAGTGAATTGATTAAAACAAAGACGAGCAACACTACACTTACAGCTTTGCGATATTTTACGTCGTATCAGCATTTAACAGCGATTGGCGATCGTGGTTATTTATACACGTCCTTAATTTTTTAAACGCGTAAAACATAACGGGTGGTCTGGACAAAAATGTAGCGATAAAGTAAAAAATATTTTCAAGATCATCTAGAAGGTTAAAGACAGAGCATTGGTCGAGTTAAATTGTTATTTTGATATTAAACTATGTTAACTTAAATTAACTATAATATATATTGAAATACTGACTTTCAACTATTTGAATTTCATACAAATGTTTTACCTTATTTCTATATATTTATTTATCTATGTCATAAAAGTGTATTCTCAAGTTTATTATTGTTATAATTATTTTAAAATAATCGATGCAAAAATTATGAATAAATTGTTTATTAATAAAACTTAAGATCTATGCTTGTTTTGTACTGGAAGTACATTTTTTCGTCCAGCCTTCCTCCTCTTTTTTTATTCTTAAATCCATCCCTGTTTAGTTCTGATGGTATTATTCTTTTATTTTTAAATATAAAGTATATGTGTTCAACGATTTTTAAAAGGCTTTTGACTAGGTAAATTTTTAATGACTGTTCTGAATTTAACATTTTTGGAATTTATGTGAATGTTATTGTATATTTTTAATCGAACTAAATTGATGAAATTATTATATAAATAATTTGAAACCTGTTTGATGTTTTACGAGATTTTATTTATGGGATCATTTCACATTTTATTATTTATAAAAACGTCCGTAAATAACTCTAAAAAAATAACTAATAATATTAATATAAGACATTAAATCTCTATTAATGATTTTAATTATTTTAACGATTTTTATCCTGTAGGATGTAATTTAATTGCATTTTAATGAATTTATTTTGAATTTGATGTATTCTTTAAATTAAAGCACAGTAATTTTTTCTTAATTTTTTGGATAATGTTATTTTTTTTTTATATACTACATTGGAGTTTTCTGCTTTAAAATAAGGATTAAAGTGAAGGGGGACGTAAGGGGACTTAGTCTCTCTATTTTTCACAATGCTTATATAGCGTCCCCTTAAATATTACTCCGAAAAGTTTAGTGAAACGCTCAACTGTTTGTTAAAAATAATCATACACATTAAAACAGTTGGAAATTGGCTTTGCGATTTAGTTTATGTCACTTGGTGCTAAACAGTGATCTACAAATAAAATTAACTAATATTTAATATAAATTATCAATTATTTATTAGTATATACTTACATATACGTATACGTAAATACATACGTGTTTTTAGTTTTTTTTTTTTTATTTCGTTAAAAGATAAGTAAAGTATGTTATTTGTTTATAATTTATAACTAATACGGACAAAATGTCCAATTCATAATATATTTGTATAAATAACAATAATATAATGCTATTAAATAGAAAAAGATAAACATAATAAAAGATAAGAAACTATGAAAAATAATAATAATAATAATAATAATAATAAATGATACTTGTTTAAAACAATAATTAAATGATATACAAGTTTTTGCATTTTTACAACGCACGAACAGTTTGTGTAAGGATTCGTTCACTCAACATCTCATAATATATGCGTGTACCTGTTTACAATTGATTACCTAGTTATTGTATGGGACTATACGAAACGCTGAGAATGATATACGAATTAGAGTTCCCCCAACCCTTTTTTGCCACTTTAAAACCTGCATACAACCAACCAATACGTGACGTACACGGTAAAATAATGCAGGATGATCCACAATTAAAAGGATTTACCGTAATATTCACGATTATTCGCGTGATGCACGTATTATAGAGTTTAAGTGATGAACAAAAAATGGAACGGATCGTTAACGTAAACACACACACACACACACACACACACATGCACTTGTACTTAACGTCCGTCATCTTGGCAATAAGGATTATATTTTGTACTGCATTGTACATGCATCGTAAGTGACATACAAATGAGAAGGTAGGATGCAGGATAAATTCTCCCGAGGAATAAATAAAAAAAAAAAATCCATTTTTGAAAACTTGTCAACCGTAATGGAATCACACAAAAACATAAACTTTTCGTCCGATAACGTAAACAAAATAGACATTTGATAATGATATAAAACATTGAGTTTTACAATTTAATCCCTCCTTCCCCCGTGAGAAAATCTAATGTACGTCACTGCGCATTGTCCACCACAAGTAGCAGTTGCACTTACAACACAACACAAAATCTACAGCCGTACAGTGTACGTTGTGAAACATGTTCCGTTGGGTTTTGAAATTCACTCGGACAGCCGAACAACGTGTGCGCGTCAACATGTCTTCTTGTTCGCAAACGATTTCCAATCCAAGGACTTTTCGTATTTGAATGCAGCCGTCGTCGGGCATCGGTAATGCCTACGTAACGCACATCGAAAACATATTATAAATATTGTGCCGAGCGATCGAGTACACGACGTACATGCATACATGTAATTTATATTTGGTTCAAAGGATGTTATGTCGATAGGGGGGGGGGAAGACAAAACAACCCGTTCGCACGTTACTTTATTATTTTTACACGCGTTCGCTTGCGCAAGGACAGTGCGGTCCCTTCTTTGGAAAACTGCACCGCTAGTGTTCGTTCGAACTTCCTAGACACGTTTATACGAGTGAAAAAAATGTTGTACGACGGCCGAGTCGAAATTATTCGAAACGAAACACAAAAAATAAATACCTCGTAATGGATTTTTTTTTAGTATTTTCACCTGTGATCGTATATTATGTATATTTTAAGTAAAGTCTTCGCACCGAAGGGTCCGTTTATATTTCCATCACAACTGCGCGGTAATAAAATTTGGTGAAAAAAAAAATATTTTAAATAAAAAATACACCCATCGTGTCGGGAGAAATGCACTGTTCACCGGAAATGCGTATTCTGTAAATAGAAAAAGTATCGGAGACTCGAAGGAAAAATGCGATGTTGACAAAAAGAAAACAAAAAAAAAAAATCAAAAAAAGTACCAAAAAAAGTTGTTCTCATGCTTTGACCACCAATAGGGTTCTATCGATAGTTCATATAGGTAAAAAAAGAAAGGTAAACACGAGACGTAGTTGCTCAGAAACCCGATACGTGCGTTCAATGAGTGTTCGGTGAAGGACCATTGTTGTCTGTTTAGAATAAAAAAAATAAATAATGTAAATGAAAAAAAAAAATCCCGAAAGAACTGTATGGTTTTTTTTTATTTTATTATGATTATTATTATTTTCTTTTTTTTTATAAAAAAATAAATCAGTGTTTCTCTTACGAAAAGCATATGCTACTTGTGTATCAGGAAGTTTAATATTTGCAAGGGATCCTCCGCATATTATTTAAATAATAATAATAATGTTAAATAAAAATCAAAAAAAAAATCAGCGAATGTCTGTTTGATGCAGCAGGTATTCGAGGGGGCTCGAAAGAAGCACCTGCTTTCAATTTTATAAAAAAAAAACTCGATCATAATTGAAAAGTGAAAACACGTTCGGTTGGGTGTACTATTCGTACGTGGTCATGCGACGATGAATATCGAATTCGCTGGGATTCCCATCTTAAAAGGTCCGCATAGTAAAACACACGAACAAACATTGTTGACACAGTTTATATGTTACTGCGCCGGGATTCGATACATGACTGATAGGTTTATTGTAAGCGCAAACACAAGTCATAAACGTTAACATAAACTCCATCATCCTCACCAAATGAAACGATATTTTATTGTGTTTTGATTTTACGATTAAAAAGTATTTTCCACAACCATATAATTAAGGTGTATGATGCAATAACGGAAACAACGATGTTATAAGTTTAAATTAAAATTAGAAATTACGTTTAATCGATCGTCTTTACTCGACCTACTAATTACCGCTGTTTTATTAAATTGATTATACCTATTAGTGTGTGCGTTAACTTGAAAAACATATGTCCTTCGAAAATATTATAATGATAATAAAAAGTCAAAACGACAAATGCATGTTTGGTTGAAATCGAAAGCGATATAACAATAAAGTCGGTAATAGATCGATAAAAGTTTTAAAAAAATGAAATTTTGGTAGAAACTAAGATAATATTTGTTAACTCAATCAAAGAATGTATATATGTTGTGAATATATGAAAAATTTCTCGAAAACCTATCTAATGATCGTAACTGTATAGATGTACGGCAAAGTATCGGACAATGCTATTGGTATGCAATTGAAAAAATTTAACCGTTGCACTAGTGGAACAGTATTGAATTATACAAGGCGATTCAATTTTCAACAGTGTTTATTCCTCGAGAATGAAATCTATTTTAGATGTTCAATAATCGAAGAATTCGGCAAACCTAATTAGAATGGCAGAATTATTAGAGTTGGATATTAAAATTTAAAACAAAATTTTATTTTGAAATAAAAAAAAAAAAAAAAAAAAAAATTTATCCATATACTGACTCATGTAGGGATCTTACGCAACGAGATATGGATTGATAGTGCTGCGTGTCAGCAGTGCGATTCCATTCGGAAAGTTTACCGCGCATAAGTTTAGTTTCGTGCACTTAAGTTACGCGGGCCATAGATAAACATATATAATTATGATTGACTACGCGGCATTGGACGATAATGTTTTCGATTTTTATCGACCAGACGTAAATTTCTGTTTTCGAGTAAATTGCGCTATCGAAATTTCTATATAATCATCGTATGTTTTTATTTCTTTTTTCTTTTTTTTCCGTATTGAAATGGAGTAATTATTAGTTATTACTCGTGTGCTTGCGCAGTAATTTTCTGTACCGGGTATAGTCACCGAACACGGTCACGCGCCGTGATTGCGGCAGAAACGCAAACTAACGACTACCTGCCTAGTACGCTAATTTATTATTAATAAATGTATTAGATCTATAAAGTAATTAGACTACGATTGTTTCAAATACTTAGACACATCAACTTACGCGTCGTATTGAAACGAGTGCGATTTTATATATTTCCTTTTTCAATTTCTATTCATTCGTGTGCTTATCTATATATATTTATAATTACACAATAATAAAGCAATTCGTAGTTTGATACGGTTAACACGAAGACTTGTATTAAAACCCGTACAGCTGACATCAATATTGGTTGTGAAAATTAATGCAACTTTTTGAAATAATAATTGCATCATTGAAAAGAAAAAAATATTGTTTAAATCCTACATCCCGTAGCATTAGACGAACGCAATTTCGATCTTCTATTTGTCGTTAAATAACGAAACCGAAATCGCGACACCTAGAATTAAACGTGTATATTTTAAACTGGTACTTCACCCGCGTTCGATTAACACATAATTGTTGTATACTGATTTATTTACTGATGCAATGGTGATCCTGACCATGTTCCTCGTCCAGTTTAATCAAATATTTAATAATCCTAATCTCTTGTATACTCGTTTTGTTCGATTAATTTTCTTTAATTGATCGATCTAGATATTTTTATATTAGAATGGTTACCTCGATAGCTCCTGTAGTGCATTATTTTACTGCAATAAGAATACCTTTTCAGGATATTTTTTTTCATTTTTTTTTGTACTGATCAGGAATTTTTTACTAACTTCATACGAACACCGTAAAGTAACCGTTCAGTTAAACATCTATTAACTGTTAAAAAGACGAACATAAATGTTTGTTATAAGATTGTTAAAACAGTTTTCAGCTAATTCAAACAACAAATATCGCACGCCATTTACTTCAACATTAGCACGTCTCAATTATATTGTTGAAAACATGTGTTCGAACGTTAACGATCGTTTACGTGCTAAGCGGAAATGTTTAACCGTGTTTTACTGCGCAATCGTCGAACTACATATCGTCGCTAAACGATTGCAATTGTTTGCGTTCGGACGTTTTCGGCGTGAAATCGCGTCTCTGCTAGAATAGTGCCGAGTGATTTTTCACGGACCGGCGGTCCAATGGAACGAGAGCCGTATAAAATTTATAAAAATTTAATGCATTCGGTCGTGTTCCGTCGAAATGCGTTATCTCCCGACGAACGCGTTGCACTTTTAACGCACTTATAAATAGTGCACGAGACACGAGTCGATTTTCATTGCCGACCGACGTCGTCGTCCGCGTTACTCGTCCTGACGGGTTGCAGTTGCCGTGGAAGTTTACCTACCGCCAACTGCAGAGTTTTTGATGAGCAATTATTGATCATTTGCATTCGAGTACCGAACACGACGCCGTCGATAAACGAGAGTGCGGAACTCGACCACGATGACGAGCTTCTCGCCGAGTAACGCACTCCGTTGGGCGGACGGAGGCCGAACTACCGGCATCCGGTCTATCCGGCGAAAGGACATTTTACCGAGCGGACATTTCGACAAATGGACAGTCGCCGAATCGTCTCGGAACCCAAAACACCCGGTGACAAAATATGACCGTTACACATTCGTCGTTCGACGACGAAACTCGGCGAGGAATATAGTCTCGTTGCCGAGCGCGTCAAGGGTCGACAATATGAGAAAAAAGCCGTCTAGCATCCAGTGAAATCCGTCGAAGGGATCGCAAAGGAGCGAACCTGAACGTGGCTTCCGTTCGGCCTGCACGTTTAAAACCTCGGACGATATGGCGAATCTCAGTCGCGGGGACGTGCGCAGAACAAGCTGTTTATGCGCGTGCCCAAACATTTTGGCGCGGTCGTTTTCGTTTGATCGCTTTGGCCTGAAACCGTTTCCACGTAAACACTGTTACCATAGGTTCGGAGAAAGTTGTATGATCGTATATACATACAAACTTGGGTAGTGTTCCTAATACAATATTCGAAATACTGTATTCAGAATACTTTTTAAGTATTTCAAATACTTTTTAATTACTTTTTTCGAAAGTATTCAATAATATATTTTAAATACCTTTTAAACGTTAAATCATCTTTTTTTTTTAAATGATTTCATTACTTTTTCGTCGTATCTTTGTATAAACTGATATCTGATATTTATTATTGTTGTGAATCATAAACTGCAACAGTTATATAATATAAAAATACAATGAAATAACATATATAGTTTTTAAAGTATGAAAACTAGAAGTATTTTAAAATTATTCGGAATAAAATTTGTAATAAGTATTTGAATACATATTTGGAATACTATTTTTTGTAAGTATTCGAGTATTTATTCTAAATACTTTTAAAAAGTATTTTACCCAAGTCTGTATACATTTACATTTAAATTAAGAAATACACGATGAAATCGTCAGACGAAATCCGATGAACTAATCTTCAACATCAACAGTGGATCAAATAAATTATATGCATGTACGAGACACATTAACTTTTGCTAGTTATACGTATTATTTTGTTTCGCTTAGCTGTGCGATGACAAAAATAATCGTTCGCTTATGGTTAAAACAAAAATTAGGTAAGTAAAACATATTATATTATTTCCTAAATAATAATAGCAGTTCAGTTTATTATACAGTGATGGATAATAATGATATAGTGAAACTTTCGAAGCACAACGAAGTTTTAAGAATACAAAAATATACATCGTAATAAAGAGGAATTCGTTAAATAGCTTTACATATTGCTTAACAATGATAATTAAGATTTTCAAAAATAATTTCCTAAACAAAAATTTTCGTTGAATAGAAGTTCGTCTTATGGGCATTTCTCCGTAAATCATATGAGAGAATTTAAATAAAATGTTTAATTTTTTTTTTTATTTCTCTGTATATATTGATTTTATATTAATAAGATGTATCAACCAATCCATGTAATCACTCATGTAATTATCAATTTCATAACGAAATCGGAAATCCGTTTTATTTCTATTTTTCAATTACATTTTAGTTCTAATTTATGGCCTACGGGATTTCGGATTTATTTTATTCGTTGCAATCATGCAAAATATGAATATATTTTTAAAATCCTTTTACATTTTTATATTATTATAAGGTAAACTATGTCGCTTAAGACTAATCGCTTAAGTATTTAAAATCATCTATAAATACTTTTTTGAAGTATCTGTATTCGCACTTGAATACATTTTTTATCGAATACGTGTTTTAAATACTTTTGAAAACAGGTACCCGTATGTGTATTTGAACACTTTTAATAAGTATCTTTTACAAGACTGACAAGAATGCAATGATGTGTAAAATTAAAATTAATAAATCACGTTTAATACATATTTAATGTGCTTTTAGTTATTTCAACTCGTAAATTGCTACGTTGTTCAAATTAATTTCTTACTGTTTTACTTTTTCCCTGACTGATAAAAGTGGCAATTATTTATGTGATTACAGTTTTGATTCAATCGAATGATATATAGAAAAAAAAATAAAATCGGTATGTATCTTGTATTGCAACTAATAATTAAATTTAATTAAATATATGGTGATTTATTTCCACGATATTTTCGCGTATAACGATATGCAAAACTAGCAAACTAAAGAAACCATCAGACCGAAAATAATTGTAACGATGACTGTACACACATCGCATAGTTTAACGATGTATATGTTCATTTAACGATACAGTTGATAGAATATGATGATTATTCGCACAATAGAACGCGATATATGTTTTATTTTCATAAAAATAGAACTACTATATATGACAAACGCATTTTGTAAAAAAAAAATAAACAGGTACACGCGCACAATGTATCACGTATTCTAGCTATCTAGTATTACAAAACAAAATACAGAGTATACAATAATACGAGTAGAATATAACATGGTTCTAGACATAGCACGATACTAATAACAACTACGACGGATGATAAAATTATAAAACTAATACATGTATATTTACTAATATATATATATGAGTATATACATGCATACAATAAGCTACTGATTAAGAAGACGGACTTTAGTAAGTTTAGTAAATTCAGTCATGTTGTTAGGTATGGCTTTTCTTGACGGCGATTTTTCGACGAATCGTGTCAATTTCGTTTCATGCGATTTAACGATTTGAAAAAAGTTTAAAAATACATCGTTGCCAAATACTTATCAACTATCGATTATGCATTTATAACTATGACGACAAATTCGAAAGCTTTTACATTTTTATAAATTCTATTGAACACGAATTCTTCTAGATGTAATTAGTTCTTCGCCTGTTGGGCGCGTAAAGAAAAAACAAAATGTTCGTTTTGAACAATTGACATAATTTTACGCCCAGTCTTAATCCGTCGAATCGTTCCCCGTGGATCCAACCCTGCGCGTAGCCGATATCAATTCAGAGAAACTGCGAACAGCTTGTGGTTGTAGGACTACGAGCGTTTAAATCCCTGCAAGTAAAATAAAATACAAATATACCGTCGATATGCATTTGCTCTATACGGCTGCATACGAACTGAGTCCCTGTATAACCTTTTATGACGAATTGAGTCCCGGGTTGTTTTAGGGTAAATACCAATTGAGTCCAGTGAAATTTTAGGTATATTACTAATTGAGTCCATGTTTTAATACTAACTGAGTCCCGTAAAATGAAAAAAAAAACATTTTCCTTCCCATTTTTACAGACTTAGGACTGTCTGTAACAAAAAAAAATCTACAGGTTAAAAATGTTTTTTTTTTTTTTTTCAATATTTTAAAATATAAATATATAATAATGTAGGGGTATAATATAATTTGAATAATTTGTGTATAGTTAAATAAATGTAGATAATGATAAAATAACATTTTTATATTGATAAGAATTTACCAATGGGATATACATTGTACATAGATAAAAAAAAAAAAGAGATGGTTGGAGACTTTGGAGAATGACATGAGGGCTGTCGGTGTGTGCAGTGGAGATGTGATTGACCGAGTAAAGTGGAGGTGTAGGACAAGGGTGGCCGACCCCAAATAGTTGGGAGGAAGGCGAAGTAGAAGAAGAAGAAGAAGAAGATATACATTGTACATAGATCTACTTATTGTGTTCGATTGAAACAGCTGCATTTGATGGCTGATTTCTTTTTCTTTTTCTTTTATACAATTTTTTAAATTAATTATATGAAAACTTCTAATTTTTATACACGTTTCGCATTGCATATTCAACAAAATGTTTATAAATTGGTTAATGTTTGGATGGGCTGAATAAAACCTTGCATTAATTTTCGAATGAAATGATTCATAACTATTGGTGGTCCTCACCAATGAATAAGTAAATAAGGCCCACATTTCTGGAGGATATTTTGAGCTTTCGGATATGTAATTTTCTATTATATAGTTAGTATAACGTTCAACTCGATAGTATTGAGGTAAAATAGAAATTAAGTCATCAGTGAAGCAATCATTGACATCTGGCGGGTTTAAAAACGAAAGCCCAAAAAATGTTTTAAAATATTTACCAACTTCAGAGTTTTTATTTTCATATTCATTAACTAGACCCAATGATTGGATTTGTCTAAACCATGCTTGTCCCAAACGGAATCGACAATCCCTAAGTCGTGTTGATGGCCAAACTTTATTTACGGCAACATGGATAGCCATTTCAAAATCAGCAAACACAGTTTTAGGATTAAAACATAAATTAAGTTTTTGACACTCTAAAATCATTAATTGAAAAGAAGCCTCATACGTGGTTAAAGCTTTGTCCAAAAAAAAAAACAAAATACCAAAGGTATGTAGTTATTATTATTCATTCCGTGGATAGTAAACAGTTGAGTGAACTGTATTGGGCAGCTTTTACAAGTCCCGTCAATATATATTGTATCACACATAATTAAAAATTTTAAATCGGTGGCACATGAAAATATTATTATATTTTTAGTTTCGTCATTAATCAATATAAATGATTCGTCTTTATTTGTCTTCGGGTCAATAAGAGCTGCATGCAATTCTGTTAAGGTTTTTGGTAATTTAGGCATTATCGATGTTCTAGCATGATGTACATTTTTCCGAATTAATTGTAAGCCATAGGTATTTAATGTATCTGTGCCATTCCCTCTGAGATCTCTATGAATAATTTTTGAAGGTCTCTCAACGGGATCATCTAATGCTTTGCGTATTAGTCTATTGCTAATTTTCTAATTCTGTCTATTTATTTAAGATCCACTCTGTTTTTCATGGTCATGACATATAGATTTCTCAACTATAGTATTAAATTCATTTAATTTAAAAAATGACTTACAGTTATTTTCGCAACAAGTCCATAGCGTTGATAATTTTTCGATAAATGCTTGTGAAAACGAAATTTGTATCCGTCAATTAAAAATATAGTTTTATTTCTTTCACTTAGTATAACTTCATTCATGATGCTTGGCGTACCTCGTAAACTAGAGTGTTTAACATAATGAAAAAAATGTCAGGCCTAAATAATATGTTACTATATTATGTTATCTGACGAAAGTGATGATAAAAATGATATCGGTAGACGGTGATCATTATAAATAAAATCTAAAATTTCCGGCCCATAGTATAATATGTTATTATATTATCTGACGAAAGTCATAAAAATGATACGAATGATATGTGTATATAGGTATATCCTTGCGGAGCGGCTTTTGACGCGCGGCATAATTTTCGTTGTGTCTGGACTCTGGATGGTTATTTTATGTTTTACTCGAAATAATCCTCGGACTCAATTCGTATACAATTAGTTCCTAACCCCGGACTCAATTAGTATATTATTTTTTTCCCGTTCAGGCGTAGGGACTCAATTAGTATACAGTGTTCTATACATCATAACAACGCGAACGCAAAAAAGGGTACCTACTGGTTGTAGTAGCATTTCCATCGCTCGAACCGCAGTCACGTGTGTCGTCGAATGCACGTTACAGCCGGCATTACACACGGTGCACCTAGCCCGTGGTCGACTGGGTAGGTGTGTGTCTTTTGATCGACGTTCAGAATAAACTACGACCTAACCTATTATCTACCCGCCGGAAAACACACAAATATTTCTGTCCCTCGAAAAACAATAAACGGAACAATACTGCGCCATTGTTCCCCGTTTCTAGAACGTAGCGCTCCCTTTCGCGTACCTCAACACCGTTCACGAACGCGTCTAGACTTCCTGTCCGTCCGCCCATCGAACAAAAACGACGGTCATATAATGATCCCGTCGAAAGGATTCCGACTATAGCAATGATGAATCCGCGTTGGACTTTTTCGATTATTAAGCACAAGAAACCACGTGTCTTATTGCTGTTACAGTTGACCGGTCGCGGTACGGTCTGCGTGTTGAAGTGGCAT